>JANBVO010000110.1:0-20127 GCA_030052745.1 Pleurostoma richardsiae
AACGATTTCCGAGCCGGAGTGTGGGACTATGCAGTGACATCTGCGAAAGAGGGTGCAATCCGTGCGAATGCGCCATTGATTCTCCGCTTAAGCCACTGGCGCAAGCCTACTGCGAACGTCGGAGGCTAGTCGGTCGCCTTGGAAATGATCTTATGCCGCGCGCTACTTAATTAGCGACCCCAGCTGTCATCACCAAGCATCGTGGTAAGCTCTGAGCTCCAATCAGTGAGGTGATAAAAATAAGACGCTTGCTGATGTCTCCTATTCCGTCTCTGCTGTCCTCGGACGACGAGGAGCTTACAGCCCAGCTCATCGAGCTCCTCGGCCGAGATGACCGAGAGCTCGCTCCGGCAGCCTTGCAACATACGAGATGGAAGGTAAGACTGCAATCATCTCAATGGTTTCATTTTGTATGATTGCTGAATTATTGGAACATATCAAGACTCTTTACCCACCCTGCAAGCCAAGAAGCCTGCAGAAGCTCGTCGTTGCACTGTTATTTATAAACTTAGGTGCGTTGGCGTATGTGTAAGTGAGAATCATCGGAGCTAGCCGTACATCACCCCTGATCTCTGACAGAATCCGGTCAGGACCCTCGCGGCAGTCTCGTCGTCGGCACCGCCGACTGATGCCTTTGACATCACCTTTGCGCGTTTCTGGCGTAATGGTCTGTCCGTACACGATTCTGAACGCTATCCCGCCGACTTCTTCGGAAACGTCATGCCCATCCCTTGTCATTCCCACAACGACTATTTGCGCCGGACACCCCTCTTCGCAGCCCTCGGATCTGGTTGCGTCAGCATCGAGGCCGACGTCTGGCCCGGAAAGGCGGATCTATACGTGGCACATACACGATCCGGTATACGACAGGTCATGACCCTGCGGAACATGTACATCGACCCGCTGGCCGCCATTCTGGAATTTATGAATTCTCCTAGCATGCCAGAGCAAAACACGGGCAGACCATTGGGCATATTCTACAATAACCCCGTGCAGAGCCTCACGCTCCTTGTTGACTTCAAAACTCCGGATGCCGATATTTTTACTTTGCTTTACGACCAGTTACAGCCGCTGAGGGAAAAGGGATGGCTCACGCATTGGAATGGAACTGATCGAGTCGCACGTCCCATTACGGTTGTGGCTTCCGGCAGCGTGGATTTCGGTCTGCTCATTGCCAATCACTCCTATCGAGACATCTTTTACGATGCGCCGCTAGACGCCCTAAATGATGAGTCTGACGGACGGTTCGACTCAGCTGGCAGGCTGCCGGATGTCACCGTCCAGAGATTTAAGTATAACCCATCCAACTCCCACCTCGCCTCCGTCAAGTTCAGCAGAGCAATCGGCCCGCTCTGGGGAGGGAGATTGTCCGACGAGCAAATGGAAACGCTGCGCAGGCAGATCCACGATGCACGAGAACGACAGCTGATCCCAAGATACTGGGGCACCCCACGGTGGCCGAGGAGCCTGAGAAGTGCAATATGGGCGCTGTTGGTTCAGGAGGGTATTGGCCTGTTAAATGTGGACGACTTGTGGGCCGCTAGGAAGGGACAATGGGGATCGTGGCCACAAGGAGGTCCACAAACATAAACTCGGCTCAAGGAAGGGGCCTGCAGCAAATTATTCTTGACTGGCAAGTGTTTCTCTATAGTTAAGTAGAACCTCGGGTTTAGGAATGGGCGTCCATTACGGTCCTCCGCTCTCCCTATTAGGAGCCGCCATAGATAATAGGGGGACGGATCCCCGTCCCTCTAAAGTCTGACGGGACCCGTCCCAGTTACTACATCGGGTATAGCCCGCTCCGCTGTCGGTCCTCTCAACGCGTCGCGTACCTGGACTTCAGTCGAACACATCAATTACAGTCGTCCTGTCTAGCTTCGTAAAAAGCCTGTTGTTCCTCGCCGTCTCTCTCGGCCCTCCTCCAAAGCTCGTGCATGCCTCTCGTACCGGACGGACCCTTCGTATCTCCTCGGCCATCTGAGCATCAAAGACGATCATTGCCTGACTTGTTCCAGTCCAAATAGGCCATCATTTCTTCCTTCAGCCAGTCTCTAGAACCTTCTGAAGTCACGCACCCCTTACCCATCTACTTGTAATCTAGACACCAGTCGTAGCATTTCTTCTTGTATTCATGCTGTGAACCAATTACTTCACAGTAGTTTGTCGTATCACTCGTAAAGAGCCCGTGGATCGTCAATTTGACGGGACGAATCTTGCTTTCGTGGAGGCGATGGCGCGCACGCCGGTGGTGTAGGCACTCGAGGTGCAGTCTCTACGAAAAGACTGGCCCAGAAACGACAACTGGGTCGAGCCGAAGCAGTTCCGCAATTGGCTCCGACAGCGGAGCGGACTATACCCGATGTAGTAACTGGGACGGGTCCGTCAGACTTTAGAGCCCATCTACGCAGGTGTCTTAAGTCGATCCACGACCGCAGTGACACCCGTCCTGCGAATTGGGCATGCTCTCGCTCGCTTGCTTTGCGGCAGCGCCACCGTGCTGGCAGCCTCTGAGAACAGCGAGCTGTTAGTCAGTGCGTGACAGTGAACCACGTCCTGACGGGACTCGTGCCTCGCGAAGACGGCCTCAGGAGGCCGCGGTAGCCGCCACATCACGACTCTATGTTTGCCCCGTACATAGTCGTCTCACCTCCAGATCCCGCCTCGGCGGCCCTCTGGTCTTCTGGCGGTCTACGTCTTCCAGATCTTCGAAGCCCATGTGCCCAGAACGATCCAATCCCCAAGATGCGCGCTTTACCCGCTTTGCGCTTCTTCCTCAAGCTTGGCCGCCCTCTCCTTTTGCGCGGCATGTCGCCGCTCCCGCTCGAGTGGCCATTGGTATCGATACATTTCGACTGCGTCCTCGAACCAGTGGCAGATTGTCTGTGATGGGATCTCAAGCGAAGGGTACTGGATGTTTTCGACTCGCCTCTTTCCAATTCCTCTGCGCACGGCTTCTCTACCTCTTTCTGACAGACAAAGTCCTCCAACGACAGCTGAAGATGCACACCCGGGTCGGCCTGCTGGTTCGTAATTCTAAAACCTGCAGTCTTGTCGTGAGAAGCAATACTCTGTGAGTTCCGCTAGCTTGGCAGGATTTGATGATCTGACCTAGCCATTATGGACACATCCAACAGGAGGATTTACGCCCGCGATTAGCTGCGTTCTGCTGTTGGAAGTTTGTGATCCTCTTGATCAGCTCTGGCAGGTTGATGAACGACCGAATCACCTTAGGTACGGATTTACCCTCTCGTTAACGGATTGTGCTTCTTGTGCCAATCCCGAACGGTCTCGGTAGAGGGGCCTAGATGAATATTATCACGGTCATTCTTCTTTAATCAGCATCTCTACGGCCATAGACTGTCATTGCCATCCAAGAGGAAGCGGTCGGTGCTGCGCTTGGTGAGCCCGGTGCGGACAGTATCAGGATCCCGTTGACCCGACCGCTGTATCTCCCAATTCATCTTACATGGGAACGTGGCCGTTGGCGCCTTCTATCAAGAGCCCATTTCTCTCCCCATTTCCAATCCCCTTCATATAGTTTTGGTTGTCAGGTGTCCAATGACATTGACGTTACTGGCGATGAACAGGCCGCATGTCTGGCAAGTGAGCATCACGTCCAGTCGGTACTCGTTAGGAATGAGGCTAGGCCTGGGTTTCGAATATGCCAGGGATGAGAAGTAGGGTGCCAGGAGATGCGACGTAGACTGGAGAGACAGGCAACAGAATTTAACACGGTTGCGAAAGGGTGCAGATTAGTTACCCTTTCAGCGATCTCTTGTATCGGCCCCTTGAACACGTGTAAGTGCCTTTTCCTACACCTCGCGACTACGATCTCTCACGCAACCTCGTTCTACAGGCTGTAGTTACTCCCATCTCCGAGAAACTGACTATTCATCATGCTGTGCTCTGTCTTCAGTTCAAGCCGACATACCAATTGGAACGTTCTTGCTCAATTGCGTTATACAATACTCCCCACATCCATGAGTCACATCCGTACGACGGAACGCGCTAGAAAGCGTCAACGCATAGCTCCAGAAAGCAAAATGTCTTGCTTATTCCCCTCACTTCAACTCGGACTTCGTCTGCTTCTCGCCTGGAAGTCCTTCGGAAGTGGTAGTCTGGCTGAGATGGATCTGGCTCGTACATCATCTGTGTTGACGCAGCCTCGGCATCGTGGCTCGGATGTCGCTCTTGAAGAGATCGAGTACTCTGAAGAAGGGACCTCGAATATTGCTTTTCGATAGGACGTGCCTCCCGACGGCGGTTATGGTTGGGTCTGCACGCTGAGTGTCTTCATCATCAACGCCGATACGTGGGGCGTCAACAGTGTAAGAATTGCCCAGCTCCCGGTCGTTAGCGCTCCTGTTCACCCTTTTCACAGTCATGGGCCGTCATTCTGGCATATTATCTCTCGCACAAGACGACTCTCCATTTCCCAGGCACTCCTCATCACTCCGGTTGTGACTGTGGCGCAGAGATACTTTGGGCTGCGGTCCACTCTTCTATTGGGGACTGTCTTGGTCTTTGCTGCTCTGTTCACCTCCTCTTACACAACGCAGCTATGGCAGCTGTTTCTTAGGCAGGTGGTGTGCTTCGGCTGGGGCATGGGGTTTCTTTATAACCCTGCCTCGTCCGCTCTCCCGCCGTGGTTCAGTACTTGGAGAAGTCTGGCTGTGGGACTTGCCACTGCCGGAACCGGAATAGGGGGTTTGCTCTACAGTTTGGTCACCAATGCGGCCATTAACAATCTGGGAATCACCTGGAAATACCGTGTCCTTGCTATATGCGCGGCCTTATCCAACCTATTAGCATCCCTTCTCCTAAAAGAATACCATGGGAGGTCCCAATCATCACGCCCGGAGCTCACTGTGCATCTGCAGGAGTTTGGACGTATTGAGATCCTCCTGTCGTTTTCTGGGGTGTCGTTGCAGAGTTGGGATGCATAACCTTGCGGGATTCCCTGCCCAGTTATGCTTCCTCGGTCGGCCTAACAGCGACGCAGGGCTCTGTAGCCAATGCTCTGTTGAATTTGGGCCTAGGGCTCGGCAGACCACTGGTCGGATATTTCAGTGACGCCTTCGGGCATATCAACATGACACTCGCGACGACAATAACTTGTTCAATACTCTGTTTCGTGCTGTGGATCCCAAGCCAGAGCTTCGGACCCCTAGCCGCCTTTGCTCTGCTTGTTGGCGGAGTAGGTGGCACTTTCTGGGCGGCGGTCACCCCGGTCCTCGTCAAGGTTGTCGGGCTGAGTAGGCTGGCCCGCACGTTTGGTGTAGTGTGCCTCGCGATGGTTCCTCCTATGACCTTCGCCGAGCCTGTCGCCATGCAGCTTGTTGGCGGTCAACAAAGCGCCAACCAGAGCTTCCTCGGGGCCTAGATTTTTGTGGCTTGCACTTTTGTCGCCGGGACTGTGAATGTCCTGCTGCTGCGCTCCTGGCAGACCATGCGTATGGACGCTATGCCAGAAGCTACCAGCTCGGATGACCCGTCGCTGTTCTCAAACCGCGGCGTGACGAGGCGCAAGCGTGATCTGTCCTAGGTGGCTCCTTGAGCTCTGTTCACCCTCCGTCGAGTGTGAGGGGTTGACACGTACTGCTGCTATTTCTATCATTACAAGATAACAAGCTTCATACGACTGGGAGATTGTAGCCTTGAGGGATCTAGTCGAGAAGATTTGGAAGTTAGATCTACCCACCATCGTTGACGCTCTAATTAGAAGCCAGGTGCCTTTCCACTGTGATGTCTCAACCGCAGAATCCTGAACCCGTTGATGAAACCAGCGTTAATTTTAACAGTAATGAGATATTTTCAATTTATCTCTAATGCATCTGTATTATTATGTTTTGTAACAGTTAGCCACTGTTTGACTTAGGGTATTCTACATCTTCTCTTATGTTGTCAAACTACATCGCTTACTGTCTCCCTCGTCACTCTACCAACTGTTACAATTTTCTGATGGTCCTTTTCTCAATGCTGAACAGAAGTCACTGTTATCGGAGCGTCGCAACGTGCTAACCCGAAAACCTCAGGCTGAACATTTATTTCATTACCGTATGTTATCCATGCTCAATGCGAGAGGATACACATCTATTTTCTACCCTACCAGTAACTACCCAGTTAGGACACTATCGAAGAGCCAAATGACCAGCCGCAGGTATTGCTCAGTACGCCAATCCCACTAAGCCAGCGAATCTGGACGATGATGCCATGACTGCATCGCTTATTCTATTTTCTAATTCGTTTCAAGATGCGTTCTCGATCTGCGCAAGATACAAGGAACCCAGTCATGCTCGACCCGCACACGATATGATCACATCCCAGCTCTATCTCCATCTATTTGTCGGCGAGTGTATGTACGGCCTTAGGGCCGTCGATGCCGATTATGCGAAAGAACGTCCTTGATGCCGAGGCCTGCACTACCAAGAAAGCCTGACTTGTTTACCTGCCAGATTACCTCTTGTTAAAGGCTCTGTACGCAGCGTTGATGATTCATATTAACTAAATACCTGTTTCTCTTTTTTCTGTCTCTTTCTGCGTATAATTGTGATTGCTACCATACCTAGAACAGACAGTCCAGCTACGAGTGCAAATTAGCTCTTTCCTTTTGCCAGCAAGTGGCTATGCTCTCAGAGAAGCCATACCTGCTGTTCCCAAACCCCCAATGAATGCGCCACCTGGTCCCGAGATCATCGCACTGCTCGTCTGACTAGAGTCCGTAGTCATTACAGCGGGTGCTGCACTTGCAGTTGCCGCTGATGGCCCAACAGTGAGGACCGTGTTCCCCAGCGTTGCCGTTACCGTCACAGTCGCCGGGTTTGCGCTCACGGTCACAAACATAGTGACTTTCGTTGTCTGCGCCGGCGCAGTCGCTGTTGTGATTAATGCCGGGGCATTGGCTAGTCCCGCCGGTGCCGTAGGCGATGCTGCCACTGACACTAGCGTTGTTCCCTGCACAGACAAGGAGGAGGCGCTTGGTCCAGCCGTCGTCGTAGCGATTGTTCGCGTGGGCGTCAGTCGCCCTCCCTCTCTATCGTCATCGCGGTCATTATCTCCGTCTCGGGGAATGCGAAGATCTATCTGTGGCGGAGGCGCTCTCCGCTTGCTAAATGAACGGTTGCCCATCCCTGGCTACGACCAACTGGTGTTTGTCAGCGTTGAGCGAAGGGAGTTTGGAAAGAGAGGCGGCGGGAGTGGCAGTTGCAAGATAATGCGGAAAGGGAAGTTGCTATCTACACGCTCGAAAAAGAGAAGAACTTTGGAAGCTTCGAACCCCTGTCGATCTCTTGCCTGCGTTTCTGATATGGGTGACATGCCAAGAGGGGATGCGATCCCCACTGCCGTGCCGTCCCGAAACCGCCCCGAAACCGCCCCGAAACCGCCCTAAATTTCGAACAGGGGCGTGCAACAAGGCACTGGAACCCTGCCATTTTTACTAGTAGCACCGGCTAGCGCCGCCTCACTCCCCTGCTCCCTTCCCAAAGCTCAGATGTGGGTACAGAGGGCTGGCTGCGGCATGTTGATGTTTCAACCTCGTACTCGGTCCGTCAGTGTCCCGGCCTGCAAGAAAGATCATCGAACATGGCTTATTTTGGCTCACTGTGCTGTCCACTCATGGAGCGCGGCCTCGAGTCCTAAGAGTGCTTACACGGACCTTATAGCCACCAGATAGCCTCCTTGTCGGATTCCGTTCGGGCTGTCTCGGGCACGACACTATTATCAGACGCAGTCGAAGATTCAATATGGAACGACAGGATCGTCGCAAATCTCTGGCAGCTGCCACCGTTCGTGCCTCCCGCCGTCTAACAACTATCAACTTGAAGGGGGTCAGAGACAGTGTGTACACCACGGCCGCAGCTGGGATCCAGCTCATCTCCGTCGATCCACAGTACGACCCGGAGTGGTACCACGATGATGTGTCAATTCAAACCCGGCAGTCCAAGGCAAATTACTTCTCACCAGGCGGATATCGTCAAACAAGTTGGCTGAACCAGTATGCACTGTCTCCAACCGTACCACAAAATGGCGGCTTCAGCCAAGGGCACCAGCGGGTCTCGCCGAATCCGTTTGATGATGCTTATGGGATGGGAGCACCTGCGAACGGGATACAAAACACTTTCGACGATTCTAATGCAATCCCTCCGGCAACGCAAGTGGGGGAAAAGCCAACGCCCGCAGCCGCTGAACCGGAAGAGCAGTACCACGTCTTCTCGAATAGCCGGAAAAAGCTCCTCATCGGCATCATCGGGGTCGCAGGTCTGTTCTCGGGCTTGTCCTCAAACATCTACTTCCCGTCGCTAAACGCGATTGCAAAGGTATGTCAACCATGCACTTCTCTCGGGCAACTCCGTGACTAAGGAGGTGGCAGGATCTCAATGTCAGCCTCGACTCCGTTTCTTTGACCATCACGTCTTACCTCGTCATTCAAGGCATATCGCCATTGTTTTGGGGTTCGTTGTCGGATACGGTGGGACGACGGCTCATTTACATTGCTTCCTTCACTGTCTATATTATTTCAAATATTGCCCTCAGCTTTTCTCCAAACTTTGTGGTTCTTCTCATCTTCAGAGGTCTGCAAGCAGCAGGCAGTGCCTCAACTGTCAGTATTGGTACGTACTACGTTAGCCGACTGAGCCCCTTAGGAACAACGTATTTGACACGTGGACAGGAAATGGGGTCATCCAGGATATCTCTCCACCATCCGAAAGAGGCGCTTTTATCAGCTTCTACCAAGCCAGTAAGTGCAACGCTGCCATCTGAGAAGCATATATCTAGTCAGATTACTTACATGAAGTGTATTTAACAGTCCGTAACTTTAGCATCGCCATTGGTCCTGTCCTGGGTGGCCTCCTGGCAAATTTTTTCGGCTTCCGATCTATCTTTGTCTTCCTCGTCATCCTCTCCTCCCTAGTCATTATGATGATCATGCTGCTTCTGCCCGAGACCTTACGCAGCATTGCCGGGAACGGTTCCCTGCGCCTCACTGGTATTCACCAGCCGTTCATCGCGAGGTTCAGCAAGGAGCCTTCGTACATGCGGGACCCCGAAGACATAGTCCAGCGAAAGAAGGTGACCATCGTAACGTTTATCGAGCCTCTGAGGCTCCTGACTGAGAGGGATATCCTCTTGAATCTGCTGTTCGGCGGTGCGGTGTACGCTATTTGGAGCATGGTGACGTCCAGTACTACGGGACTTTTTAAGTCACGTTTTGGCCTCAGCGAGCTTCTCCTTGGTCTGGCTTTCCTACCTAACGGCATGTCGGCCCGGCCCCCTAGACACTTTCGGCTCAGATATTGGCTAATACAAAGGCCTCTACTCCAGGTTTTGGCACTATCGTCGGCTCTGCCATCGTTGGCAAACTCATGACGCGCGACTATAAGGCTGCTGAGGTGGCCTACAAAATCGCATACGACTTGCCGCCTTCGTACAAGCTGCCTGCTAAGAACGTCCCGGCCGACTTTCCTATCGAGCACACTCGCCTACGTCACTTACCATGGATCGCGGGCCTCTTTGCGGCCTCCACAGCTGCGTACGGGTTCTCGCTCGCGGACCCGACCCTGACGTCCAAGCCCGGGTGGATTGTGGTGCCGCTGGCTTTGCAGTTCCTAATCGCCGCGACGAGCAACGCCGTTTTTGCGCTCAATCAGACGCTCGTGTCGGACTTGTGTCCAGGTAAGGGGGCGAGCAGCACGGCTATCAACAACCTGGTGCGGTGCGGACTCGGCGCTGTCGGCGTTGCGTTTGTCGAGACTATGATTGCCGATGTCGGGCCCGCGCCGGCATTCCTTGGTCTGGGATTGATCACCGTGACGGTAGCCCCATTTGCCGCGGTGAACTGGTATTGGGGGCAAGAGTGGCGCGCTGCGAGGATGAAAAAGAAGCTGAGACTCGAGGAGAAGAAGAACGCACAGAAAGCTTGATGCTTGGATGATGTTTCCAATGAGCAATTAGAACATAGATGGAACGTGTATAAGGAATGGGGATTTGTGGGCTGGCCTTTATCCTCACTTGACAAGCATTGACGCTTCGGTTTTCTGTAGACGTAGGCATACAAAATAAATAGAGTAAGCATGCGGTGTCAGAGGTGGACCTGGAGGTCAAAAACTTGCCGCCGAGCCGGACGTCAACTGGCTGTCCGATCCGGACATGCTCCCCAAGCGATTTCCGACGGCGCGGATCTCCACCTGCGACTGGCCAGCCCATCTTTTCATAGACTAGAACACGTTCAGATCAACGATCAAGGAGCTAGCAAGGAACCTGCTGTTAAGCATTCGGACTCGGCCTGGCGCAGACACCAGTCGACCTCTGATGTTCATTGCCTCATGTCTGGGAGGCATCATATTGAACCAGACCCCAGTCATCGCTGCTGAGACCGAGAGTGGATATGGCCCTGTATGGAGAGCGACAGGAGGCCTCGTCTTGATTCGGCGCCGTGCCGGGATGGGCAAGACGACCCTCTGCAAGAAGATCGTCTATGACTTTGTCCACCACGGCGTGTGGCGGCACTTGTTCGACCGCGTTCTCTGCGTGCCGCTGCGCGGACTGAAAGGCTGGGGGAATAGCCCATATAACTTCGAGACGCTGTCTCGTCTCGAGTTTTTTAATGAATCCAAGGATGCCAAAGAGCGCGAGTCTCTCGCCCACGCATTCTGTGGTGCATTGGAAGACGAATATGCCAGAGCCCTGTTCATCCTCGACGGTCTGGATGAAGTGTCTCAAGAATGGGACAGCGATACGCATCCATATGGCTTCCTCCGAACGCTTTTGAACGAGAAGGATGTCATCATCACGTCTCGACCATTGGCCGAACTCCCGTATGGCGTCAACCCTGTTGACCTCGAGTTAGAGACAGTTGAATTTCACCCAAAACAAATAAGTGATTATCTGAAAGCCACTTTTCGTGACACAGAAAAGATCGACAAGATCCAGTCGTTCTTAAGGGATCATCCGCTCATGCAAGATCTTATGCGGATTCCCATCCAGCTGGATGCGCTTTGCTACATTTGGCGCCAAGATATCAATACCAAATTCGATACAGACGAGCTCGAAATCGATTCGAGGGACGATTATGGCCGGACGCCGCTGTCGTATGCCGCCTCGTACGGGTACGAGGCCGTGATCAAGCTGTTACTCGCTATTGCATGCTGTTTGGTACGGAAATGAGGCCGTGGCCAAGCTGCTACTCGATACAGGCAAGAGGGAGGTAGATTGGAAGGACGAAAATGGCAAGACGCTGCTGTCGTAGGCTGCCACGAACGGTCACAAGGCTGTCGCCAAACTGCTTGAGTTGTCTGCCTAATCTCATTCTCAGTCAATATCTCCATTACTGTATTTTCCACAGTATCATAGGGTGTTGGGCTGTTTGGCGATCCTTGTGCCGATAGTGACGCAAGGATATCCAATTTCATTCGCAGAATGAATCAAATGGACTCGCCTTCCAACCGAGAATCTTCCAGGCTTCCCTGCTCGAGAAGCCCTGCCTTCGATACATTCCGCAGCCTAGCAACAACAAACACGGGGAATAAGAACTGCGCTTGCGCTGCGCCTACTTACCAGTGGTGGAGCTCCTAGGTCTTGTCGTCAGTGCCGGGTAGAAGTGCGCGCGGCAGCCGGTAAAGCGCGGCGCACTGAGCTCGGAGCTGGCCGTACAGATCCGGAAAGCCATTCAGCAAGCCTCGAGGGCTTCTAGGCCCTCGGGTGCTTCTGGATCCTCCACAAGCGCCTCGGTCGGCGTCCGGCTCGTGCAGTACCAGACCAGCCCCCTGACGTGTCTTCGATGACTCGCTTAGCGAAATGGAGGCCACACAGGAAACAGGAGAGCACAATTCGGTCAAAAAAGGGCACAGTAGCCGGCTCGTCAAGGCACGGCCGTCCAACTCGGCTTCCTCCTGGTACCTCTCAAAGTACGGGTGAGCGGTTTTGGACGGACAGTGCGGTACTTACCAGGTACACGAAATACATGAAAGCCAACTATGGCTGTTGCAGAACAAAGAAATGAGACAGAATAGAAGGTCAATTGCCTCCAAGTGTGGCGTTCGGAAGTAGAGTCACCACTTAAACGGTTTTTTCTTTGTCGCTCTTATGTAGACTCGACACGCAGCGGCCATTTTTGGCTCCCATCTCTGTACTGCGTACTCGACAGTACAGTGCATAAACAGAGCAACGCCCACACTGTATTAAGGCTGTCCAATGACAGACCACGTTTCGCAACGGGTATGCCAGCCACTTGAGGCGCTCACACAAAACGACGTTATGTGGCTGATATCGGTCCGTCTCTCCCACACTCCGAGAGCGGTTTCATCATGAACAACAGAGTGTCCAAGGCTAGGCCCAGACGCTCTCGTATGAATCTGTTCCAGTTCCTGCAAGATCAACTGCTCAAATCCTACAATACCGTAAGAGAGAGATCGGTTCAACCGCATGCTGTATGTCTTGGCTCAAGTTCACTTCTCTTCTCCAGGCAGAGAGGAATCAAGGATGGTTGGCCCGCGGCCAGTTTCGCCACTGCAGAGGTGAGCCGAGGAGCAGACACGCGACCACCTTGTTCGATGACCTCGCTTGCAGCCCGTGTTTGCTACTAGTAGACAATGCTATCCCAGGAGCACGTCGGTTTCAATACTCTTTTTTCGTCCCCTGTGGAAGGTGCCAAACTCGTTGGTCGCGGATCCACATGGCCACTACGGGTTGCCTAGTTTCGGGTTGAACGCAATGTCGCTCCTCTCTCTGCTAATGATGCAATGCGGCTCAGTCCAAGCAGAGCCGAAATCGACCAGAAGCCCATTCTTTTGTGATACTGTACATACATATCTCGGTGGATGGTCTTACGGTATGTCTGTGGAGAAACTTGAGATCTCACAACATCCTCCTGACGGTCAGAACATCAAGAACCTGTTATTCTCCACATGCTCTTTCATAATGGCCCAAACCGGGCTATCTTCTGCTTCAATGCAAGTTCATCATCTGGGGAAAGATCCCAAAGATCCAGACCTTGCTCGACAGGAGATCTCTTGTCTTTCTCCGACAAAGTGAGGAAACCATAGCATTGGGCAGGGACCCGTCGTCTTACTTTTTCTTTCGTCCGAGCCTCCTGGATCCGCTCATATACCTTGCGCTTGGCAAAGAACGGGACGGTATGGAGTCTTAGAATCTCCTCCGAGACGGACTCTGCGTCTGCACCGAGAAGAAATTTCTCAATAAATCTTGTGCAACAGCTAGGTTCCAAGTAACATACAACTTTTAGAGCATAAATCCTAGACTCAATCTTTACTTTAAGCACGTACCCCTGTCCACCTGATCTTGAGTCATTCAAGCCGTCTGGCCGGTCGAGCCATTCGATTCGGGCATGGCGGTGCTCGAAAGCCCGCAGCTTGGGTCCATGACAAGGAGGGAGCTCGTGAGCACCTACGAGCTGCCTGCTGGAGGTTGGATCTCTTGCCATGGCTGCCTAGAGACAATCGTTTGCTTAAATCGGGTGGATCTGACCTGAGCCACAATCCGTAGACTAGGCCTTCGTCTGTCGCCGGAAGAGGGCTTGTTGACGCTTAGAAGCACACCTCGAAGGTTGATATGATACTCGGGGCACTGGTATAGCACGGCTGTTCGTGTTGGTTCGCTGGAGGGAGCGTCACAAGACGTAGCATGTCACAACCAAACGGTGAAGGTAGCAGGGTCTGTTGATGTATGAGGATTGGTAGGTCTTCACGCCTTCCTCTGCCAATGGACCGACTCACCAAGCAGCCGTCGGTTTCACCGCGGCGAACCCCCAGTTCGTCGAGTCATTACTGATTATCCAACAGGGCAGCATTGCAGTAGGCCTCACAGAGATGATCGACCCAATAGGCACACGGGTATCGAATGTGAAGACGATCGTTGAAACACTCTACGTGTGACTCATGACTGCGAGATTAAAGAGATCGTGTGCACCAGCCTCCCATGCTATCGTTGAGAACCCACTGGCCACAACTCCGTTGTGCTCCGTGTATGTCGCGTTCCTGAGTCCCATTCAGTGCCTAGCCAAGGATAGCCAATCAGTCGCAAGCGCCCACCCATTTCCTACCTAAGTCCTGCCGCCCGCAGCTTGGTTCGAGAAGTCCTGCCAACTACAGCCAATGAGTCTGTCCAATGCGTAGTGTCGCAACCAGCCCCTGCTTGGATCAGGCGTCAGCGATCGAACCAGGGTCCGTGGACCACCCCATCCTGCCATGGTACGTTCCGTACCCGCCTGTATTCAGACGCTCTTGCCAGAAAACAAGTCCTTCTGAACCTGACAAGGCAGAGGCGACGAGCTCTCAAACCGCACTTTCGCGCTCTCTTCCCTCGACCACTAGGTGAGTATGAAGCCAGACACAATAGCATCCCTGCCGGTCAGACCAGACCTCAGAGCAGCTCCGCGCACATTGCATCGCTTCAGGCGTCTGCCTCCGGAACTTCGCCACGAGATATGGACCGGATACCTCCTCATCAGACCGACGGCGCACTTTTCTAACGTCGTCGAGGGATGGTAAGACCGCACGTGAGGGATAAACCCAGCACCTACCTCCTTGAGCGAGAAGTTTACCAGACGTCTTGAAGAGCGTGTCATCTGGTCCTTCCAGGCGCGATACGACGAGACGATGGTCTCATGGATGCCGACCACCATGATGGAGTCGTCTGCGAGCTCCCGATGAAACCGGCCTAGTGACAGCCACCGGTAGCGGCACGTGTGTTGGCCTACCTCCGAGAGTAAGGCGGTGGCGCCTTCCATGGACATTGATTCCCTGGAGCGAACTCCGTTGCGAGACCTTCGGTCGCCCGTTACTCCTCCGGCGCCGTACGGACAGCACCAGCCTTTGGGCCCAGGGATAGGTATCACCAGGATCTGCTTCTCCGGGTACGGCACCGTACTACCAGCAACGGCCCTATCCTCCTCAACTCACCACGCGCGAGCACTTCGGAGTCGTGATTCAAAGCAGAATTACGTCTGTGTTGGGCTTCAGCCAGTGTGCTGCGGAAAATACTTTCCAGCTGGCAGGCACGAAGCTCACGGCTTATTGACATCAAACCAACCTTAATTGTCAGACGTCTCGGAGATATGAGTGGAAGGATGCTTCGACCACCTGAGTTAATGAAGAAGGCCGCACTAGAGTCAGAAATTCTGACCGATCCGGCTAGGTAACCTTAGCCGCTGACTGAGTCTTGGGTCGCCGCTATCTAGACAATGGCTGATATCTCTTCTCCGTCTCTGTCGGCATGTGTACCACAATAACGCAACCTCCTACCGTCACGGTCTCTTTGAATCGCAGGCAGAGTGTTTTTACAAGCATATCAACCAGACACTGCACCGGATGCGTGCACGACCTGAGCACTAGGATTGGGACAGGCGCAATTTCTGCCCAATGACCTGCCATTCCTCAACTTGAACGTGCTGCCACTTCCGGAGACTACTTTCTAATAGGTGGATACTAGCTGCCACGTCGTGTAACCTAGCCACTCCTCGTAGTCACGCTTGATATTCACAATTCAACCTCATTAACACTCATGCGACCATTGGGAATTGGCTCATGTCATCTGCCCTTCCCTGGCCTCCCTCGTCGCCTGGTTTCATGCGACGCGTTCGTTTCTTTAGCCCTGCTGTGTCCAACCCCAGCCCGACTGACTGTCTTCGTAGATCTCTTCTCCACGGCAGAACGCATCTTTGGTCTGCTCTCCTTCTTTTGAACTCCCCGTCCTTGTCTTGACGGATTGCCCGTCTTTCACTTCGGTGGGGCCCGTGCGGGTATAGCTCTCGGTTTGACGCCATCGGTTTGTAAGACAGGCGCCGCGATAGGTGCTGCAGCCTTTGGTGGCGCTCTTTTAGGTCTCTTGTTCGGCCCCGCTTGCGATAGGAGAGGTTCCGCAGGGCGTTTCATAGCGGCGATCCTAGCACTACGTCGGAGTGGTGGCGGAAGCGGTTTATCCTGGTCTTCGACCCCATCTACCCGTCCCGCGGCTGGCTCTGACGCGAGCGTCGTTGTCTCTGCGGTGGAGACCGAGCAGAACTTTCTTGTGGTTCGGATGCGTCCTCTTCGAGCTTTTTGGACTCCTCGCGCTCTTCTGGTGGTGGCGAGCCGAAGAGCCGAATGGGTGCTCCGTTCGGGAAGAATTTGTCGATGAAGAACTTGACGCCAGCGCTCATTGGCGGTTTCTTCCCCTCGGCTTTTAACTTCTCCAGCATCTCGTTCCTCTCGTTCAAGCTTTCCTCAGCATCCGCCATTTGATCGACCATTTCTCCAGGGAAGGATATTGACGAAAAATCTCCTTTTTCTACGACCCAGAAACCCTTGGGCTGTTCAGATCTTGGGAGATCAATTGTCTCCAGCTCATCGATCTCGGAAGGAGTGAACTCCATCTCCTCCGCCGCATCAAGCGGGCTGTCCTTCATGTTGTTGAGAGGCGCGAGGTCTTCGGGTTCTAGGGAGGGGGACTCGTGCCGCCACTTCCAAGACGTGACATTGTTGGACCTGTTGAACTCGTCTCCAGTCCCCGCGCTCCTTCCACCACTTGATGACTTGGTTCCGGGCAGAGTATGGGTAGCGTCGTTCATCATCGACGGAGAGGCGACTGTACCTGGTCTTCTCTTCAGCCACTTCGATCTGAAAGATGAACCATGGCCTGGAGATGAGGAACGCCTCGGCCTCGGCAGCAGTTGCATCTGGTCCGAGGTGAGATCTCCGTATAACGGGCGCATGCTCGCCGCGTCGCAGGTTCTGGCGAAGTCGCAGGGCGCGCGCAACGAGCTCACGCCCCTCTCGGTATTTGCGGCCGCAGTCGTCTGCCGCGCCTTCGGGCTCCCACCACCACGTCCACCTGTGGAAATCGTCGCCGGGCTGTATCTTACGCCCGGCGAATCCCCACTGAGAATTCCAGACGCCCAGTTTCTCCCAGCGACGTTTGACGAGATGACGGACAATGACACCTTCACGCCGAGAGCCGTTCAGACGTTGGAACATCAGAGGCCGCGGCCAGGGACAGTTGCTCTCGAAACGGCGGTCCGCGCGCCACGCCTCTGTGTAATAGAATTTCTCGGGACGTGGGAGCTCGTGCATGAAACCTGAAATGCTGTCGAGTTCGTCTTGGCTGAGAGGTTCTTCCATGAGGGCTTTCAGCTCGTCTGGCATTGGGCGGCCATGTGGTGGTGGGAACAGGTCGATATCGTCCGATGCGGAGAGGTGGCCCGCACTAAAGGTCAGCAATGCACTTTTCGATCCAGTGTCTAAGATGGGTGGGTCTAACTGTCACGTAGACAAAGATCATGCCGAGCCACCTAGCCCACTAGCCGCGGCAGACACTGCTGTCTGCCCTTCGACGGCCATGCTTAAGAACGGACCTGCTTCCGGACAGCCTGGAGGGGATGCTGAAACAGCCAGACCGGCGACACCAAGCCCTTCTGGTGGAAGAAGCTCCCGCCGCTCAGCTGGCACTGGCACCGGTGACCGGCCATCAAGCTCGGCTGCGGACTCGGCGATGCCACGACAACGGCCAGATGAAGTAGAGGTATCCTCGGATATGGGGAAGCTTCGCAACCGTGATACTGGCCACGACGTTGAGGATGCTTCCGACGCCGGCAACGAGGGTCGGCAGAGCCAGGAGACTCCGGTTTCTCTCGGTCGGGCAGCGCAAGATCCAGATCAAAGCTCCATGCTGGAGAAGAGCAGGAGCGAGCAGCAGGGTGAAAGCGGCTCAACATTTGACAAACCTCCCGCTACAGCTGTCGACGGGGAGCCGAGAGACTGTCCTGGAGGTCCGTCTGCGAGTGCCTCGCCTGAGGTTGCCAGCCTCTCTCGGAGGATGGGTCGAAGTCTCACATCGAGACCGACTCAGGACGGAGCATCCTTCCGTAGACCCGGGCGCCATGATCATGCTACTCCTGTCGGTCTCGATCTGCGGAAGCCGCAGTCACCCTATGGAAGAGGTAGATGCTGCCAGTGATCACGAGCACTACAGGGCCACGAAACGGAGATCGCTCGAGAAGGCGGGTCTGACGAAGTCTGAAAGCCGCCGTCGGCGAGAGACGGCGTCTACCATTCTACCGCCAAGCAGCTCCGCTGCTGACATCGAGGATCGCCTCCATGCCATTCTTGGTGAGCAAGACGACGAGTTTACACCTCATCAATTCGCCGTCGCCATGATAAAGATCTGCCTATCCATCATCGAGAACGAGCCTCCCTCAAACGTTCCCAGGGCCGAGCCCGGCTTAAGTAGCCCGGACGCATCCCCGTCGCAAGTCGAGGATGTCAAGCTGTCCGAACCAGACGAGGATGATGACGTAATTGCCTCTGACGGGACTAAGAGCGACGATGACTCCTGCGGTGGGACTCGTTCTAAAAAGGTAAGTCGGCGGAATGGCCAACGCCGTCGCTGGTCGTCTCTGGAAGAGAAACGTTTGGAAGAGTACATGAAGGAGGCGAAGGAGGAAGCGTGGATTGCGAGCAAGCTCGGCCGGTCGGTGTCTGCCGTGAGGCAGCACTGGGACATTATGTGTAAGAGGCAGTCTCGGCGGTTATCTTGCGTGTGGTTGTGCGAAAGGGACGAAGCCAAGACAACTGAGGACCAAGAAGCATAGAGTAGGTTCAGTATAAAGTCCTCGACAGATCTCTCACGGGGCTATCGCAGGGGTAGTGTCTAAAGCCGTCCGAGTCTTTCTTTGTGCGAATGCGAATATGAACCGGGAAACCCGGCGGAATAGTATCACTCCATTTCGCCGTGAGAAATCTGGATATCATGAAGGCGCTCTGCTCGTGGAATGCAGATCTAGGCCACAAGCCTTACGATGGCGACATCATCCGGATGCTGGTGACCTCGGGTAAAACGGGGCCGCTGATTGGGCACGCAGTTGGGCGTCTTTTTGGGGCGGTGCTTTCGAACGAGATGGGAGAGCGTGTGACGTAGTGCCCGCCATATGCCTGTGGCGGCGATATGACGACGAATATGTGGGATTGATATGTACACGTAAGGAATACATTACTGAACCAAAGAGGATGGGATCTCGGGAAGCTGGGCGACGGATCAGAATGAAGCGCTGATAAAAGAGGGGCTGTTCTGATGACAGGCGGGGGTTCAGTAGTGGAGCACGAGCGCTCGGACGGGCGGGTCATTCTGGCTTTGTTAAGCATTACTCCTTGAGGACCTCCCTGTCACGTCCTGCCAAGCCACATAAGCCACAGGCTTACCCCGCAATCAGCTATTGTGGCTGCGATGTTTGCTTTGAGATAACATTGTGAAAGCCGCTGGCAAAGCTCGGGTGGACAAGCCGCCGCCCATGTGGTCAGCGGTATGGCCAGCAGGTATGGAGGAGGGACAAGGCGGACTTGGCTGCATGATACCATCTAAACGTAGGGGGAAGGAAGAGTGGGCTTGAGATATAGACAAGCCATCGAATGATAGACACTTTCCTAATCCATATATGTATACGCTTTCACGAGATCTGATACGGACCAAATGCATTTATCACAAGGAGGGCTTCGTCGACCACTCACGCGTCTCCGAGTATCCAGGGCCACATGCAGCTCGTACCCCGCTCCCCTCGTCAACCTTCACCCCAGAGAGGTCGAGGTTTTCCACCGAGCGCTAGATGAACTCGGCTACTTAGAATCATAAACATGTTGCCATCTTCTTCGATGAGAAACGTTAGTGTCATCCCACAGCAGCAGAAATTCCACGTCGAGTTCGTCGATATATCCGTTGCCTGCGATGGAAGCAGGTCACCTTTCCAGAAATTTCCTGATGCCCAAATCAAAGTTCAACCGGTGGCGGCTGATCATGATCGCGTAGCTGAAAGGCGAACATGTTGCCCCTTGGATATCGAGCTGCATCCGGAGCGTGGTTGTCGCCAGTAGGCCGGAGACCGATCTATACTAGTCTATCTAGCTTGACGAGTACCTTGACCGGCTCCCACGCTAAGAAAGATCATCGGCAGATACACAGAGTATGGGACCTGGTATCCGGGAAGGTTAGCTTTGTAGAAATCTGTCACTTGACCTAGTCGAGACTAAAGCGAAGGAGTCGTGTGCTGTAAATGAGGAGCTTTAACACGTGGTCCTGTCACTCCTCAGGCACTGCGGGGATCGGGCAAGTTATTGGTTTTTTTTGTTTTTTTTTTTGTGGGGG
>JANBVO010000111.1:0-19801 GCA_030052745.1 Pleurostoma richardsiae
CGGCCCTCACAGCCGAGCTGACGGCCCGGTACGGAAGGCCTAGCCGGGCTCCCGGTCCGGAGAAAGAGCGATACGCCTAGAAACGTAATGAACTTAAAGCTGCGAGGTAGAAATGGCGGCGACGCGTCGGGGGTATACTCCGCTAAGAGCACTTCCGTAAGAAGAACGAGGAAGAGCTAGATAGGCAGCTCGAAGGCATCCATAGACCTCCGCAGCTGCTACAAAAGATCATCTTTGTCCTCCCGGAACGGAGGACTATCGCCAACATCTTCAGTGATCTAGACGAAGACGTTCCGAAAGAGAAGCGCCGGCAACGGAAGATCGATGCCGTCAACGCCCTCGTCGTTTATGCCTGGAAGATGGAGCTGCGAAAGCCTTAGACGCCTCCGAGGGCGGCTATAGACCAGGTCGAGACGGCGTAAACCTGTCCCGTACTCCCGATACAAGGACATCCTATCGCGCCGCAGCCACTATATACGTCTATGATACGGGAGGCCGTAAGTTTTCCACCGCCAATAACGCCGGACACGGCGATGATTATGGACCCGCCGCCTCCGTACAGCGAAGTCGGTAGTAGCTCTTTCGCATATCCGGATCAAGACGGGCCCGCCGCGATGTCGGTCTCTCGGTAGCGAAATCCGAGGAGGCGGTATAAGTATATGTTTTACGAGGTAACCTTCATTCGGAAGACGACGATGTAGAACTGCGTAGACTGGCATCTTATACGACGTAAGACCGAGACCGTAGCGTGTCTAGACCGCGACTATAAATCTAAGAGGACGGTATTAGATAATGAAGTGTGCTTTAAGAACCACGCGTAGGCCGTATACAACTTCGATCTCAGGCCTAAAGTTACGAAATGGACGATAACGACGAGGTCTGTCGCCTTAGACGATAACGCGACGCCTACGATACGGATTATTATCCGTCGGAGGATTGAACAGCCGAAAACTAACCCGAAGATCATCCTCCGGCTAGGCCGGTAGGAAGTTAGACGGGTTAGTGGAAGTTAGTATGTTCCATTTTAGCGTCACGAAGTTGTATAGGCAATTGAGAGTGATATAGATACGACTGACTTTACGTCGATATTTAAACGTAAGCCTAATTAGAGTAACATAAGCCACGTGCGTAAGAAGATAAGGACGGATCTAAGAACATTATAGAAGGCAGAGAGACAATAATGAACTAAGGGCTTATAGGATTGGAAGTTGGTAATTAGGATAGCCTTATCGGTAGTCGAGTATATCTAGTACTAGTTATGTTATGAATCGTATGTAGAATAAAGACGGATAGATTGTAACTTAAATGTAGTACTGATATTAAGAAAGTAAGTAGCCGATATCTCTAGATTCGTTCTCATTGCTATTATACTTTAAAATATAATGTAAGAACGATATAGCTCTAACTACTCCATCTTTCTAACACTACTACTGAAAAGAACGTGTTTAGATACTTTGGCCCGAAGACTCGCCGTTGAGCCTAGACACACTCCGAGAGTTCGATATCGTTCCATTTGTCAATACAATAAGTATCTACCAGAAGTGTAGTAAGCCGTCTTGCCTCGCTTAGTTCGCATAGAACATAATCTTTTTATAGCCGGCCGGAGGAAACGCACCTTCTCTTTTCTTTTCTTTTTTTACAGCATGTAGAGCGCCGGCGTGCAGCCGAAAACCGGCGTCAACTACCCAAGCGCCCAGGACAAGGACGAGGGAACCAGGCGAGGGAACCAGGCTCCAGGACACACCGTAGCCCGGAGGCATGCCGTAGTTCACGCCGTAACCCGGAGAAGTACCGGCCGGTCTCTAGATCCTAGTATCCCGGTTACATGCTCAACTACCGAGCCCAGTAAGCCCGGTTGCAGCCTCGAAGACGACGTCCAAGAACGGTAGACTGCCGTCGATCTCAACTTCGACGCCGCTTGCATACGTTGACACCAGTCGCCTTGCGCTACAGTCTCAGGGAAACTTATCTTTCGGTGAGAGGGTTTCTACTACGAGTCATAATAGGCAATGTATATGCCGGTTAACGTTGGCTAGATACTAGTTAGATCGGAGCCCCTAAAGTCTGAAGAAAACTCCAAGGGAAAATCCTTATCAGAAATTATCTTTAAAGACAAGCAAACCAGTCGTTGGATAAGTGCCGGAGGGTCAGGTACGACACCGAGAAGTTCGACACCATGGGTCTCGCTTCTATGTTCTTCATCTTAGCCACGAGTCGTGTCAGAAATGCAATCGAGTACAGTCTCACTCATCCGTCTACAGCGCCGGCTGACTCTCGCGAAGATATCGCTGGAGACTGTACACGAGAAAGTAGTATTATCCTCGACGGACGAGCCGAGGAAGAGAAAACAAGACCTCTCGAAACACCGCATCATCCACCTCTAACAGAACATAGCAAGACTCATCAACGTCCACCCAGCTCGGCTAATCACACTCACTACGGCGGCGTGTAAATACCGGGTTCAGAGAGAGATATTAGCTGACAGAAGTAAACCAGTTTGCCGCTACGGTCATAGGGTTCTTCAATCCTGAAAGCCTTCTTAGACTTCCTGAATCTATTCTCGCTCCCCTCGTCTTATTAAGATACGGAAAGCCTCTGCAACAGAGAACCAGGACCTGAATTGAGAGGAGGAACGACGCCGGCTCGTGTATGGGTTGGAACTCACTTTCCTTGTCTACCTGCCTTCTACCCGGTCTGACTTAGACTTTTCAAGTAGCAATCCTTGCGGACAACCTTCGCGACGACAGCTTCGACCGTGAAAGGCTATAGGGAGTCCAGGGGAACAGCAAGCCGATATCAGCTACGAGTAGGAGTCGACACACTCTCTCGAGAGACCCGGCGATATACTATATCCTTCCGATCGACGTCCAATCACGCCTTCCTAGAAGTACATATCTCGCTTCAAGAGCTTATTCGTCTACATCGGACACCGGGCTGGATCGGTCGGTAACACGTTCCCGAACTCCAACACGCCGCTCTGCGGCCCTCGCCACGAGCGAGCAGCTGCGCAGCACTGCGATGTCGAAGCCGTCTTTCCCACTCCCGCACGGGTTCGAGCGAAGGACCAGCTCGGGGGTACCGTCGGAAAAGGGATCATTAGAAAGTATGTTCACCGCCGATGGCTGCTCGCGTCGGACCTGCTTAGAGGTAGCCTGCCAGGTCGCCACGATCGTGTTCGACACCCTTCCTTCGGGCAGGTACAGGATGGAGCGCACTTGATGCGGCCACCAGCACTTGCAAAAGACTATTAACGTTGCATAGACGATAAACATACCCGAATCGCAGGCCTCTCATTCTTCCTAGCGCCAGAACAGCTCTTCTACAGAGACTCGTCTGTACCAACATTCAAACCACCCACTATACCAAGGACAGGTAAGATCGGCCAGATCGACTAGCACTCCAAGTCCTTTCTAATTACAAAGCTACATTAGGACTAAACAAAAGCCAGCCAACCAGAACAAGTCCAACTGGCTTTATATGACGTCCACGCGCAGTTACTCTTCGAAGATGAACTCGTATACGATAGCGTAATATTCTTCGGCAAGCCGTATCTTTCGCAAGAAACCATCTAAAACCACTAACGAAGGCCGAAGGTCCTATCCTAAACCGTAAAGCTCTCTCCTACTAACCTTCACCCAGTTAAAACATTCCCGCAGCCGTAATATAGAAGTATATAAGACCGCATTAGGTAAATGCTGAAACGTTCGCTTACGACGACCTTCGTCAGAAAAAGCTCGCAGATTCGCAACTGCGTCACGATATATCTTTAGCTTAGGTTATAGATAAATAGGTCCGGCCGTGCTCGCAGCTTAGATCATCTGCAGAAGTACGGCATTCTAACACTCCCTCTGGACGGCCCAGTAACGTGTTTCCTCAGGAGCGGTGTTATCCTAGAACTACGAGCGTGTCAGCAGACTACTTCGGGAGATAAGGCGAAATGACTCACCACTTTAAAGGCCAAAGTACAGTCTCCAATCTCGACTGTCCATACTATTCCGTCCATCCTATAGCCAAGACGCTTCTTGTACTCGATCTTATGCTGGAGATCATATTTCCTTAGCAGTGGACGAGAGAAGTTGCTCTAGGCACAAGCAGGAGGGCCGTGAAGGAGCTGCTGATTAAGAAATGGTTGCTTTTTAGCATTCTAGCAGCGCTGCTCGAAGTGGGTTTTCTCTGGTTATAGGGGAACCCGCTAGACATGCGCAAACATATATTCTGATCTTAACATAGCCGGCTGAGTTGCATTGTTTATAAGAAGGCCAGCGTCGAGACTTAATGGCGGAAAAGAAGCATTCCCGCTGTCGGATAAATCCTCTCCCGACACTATTACGCTTACCTTGTCTGGCTTCTGCGGACTGCTGCCTACGGGAGTAGGCTTGATAAAGTAGTATGTTGAGTACAGCCTGCTCCACTACGGAGTCTTTAGTGGATCTATGTTAAGTACCTATACCGTTATGGAGCATCGATATACTAGCCTAAGCTGTGGAAAGGGTACAAGCTTACCTTCTTGGAAATGGTATAGATACACTTAAGAATATAAACAATTGCTACAAGAGCTGTTAGTACCAAAGTACTATAGTTCGGAAGGCGGGCTTTATTTATTCCATAGCTTATGACTTCTACGCTTTAATGCTTAAAACGGTAGGAATAATAAAACGGTTATGTATTACTTAGAATCTTAATTAGTCTACGTTCTACTCCGTACCAGTACCCGAGAACGTCGAGACGGGAGCGCAGGCCAAGCATTAAACACAGCTGGCAGTGTTCGTACCCTCAGGGCGGCCTCTCGGCGAAGTACACATGTTTGCTAGTTTTATAAACCTAGCCGTTAGGATCGGTAGACTTAATCCAATCGGCTCTCTTCGTCTTTATTTCCTTGCCATTCGCGTTTGTAAAGGAATAGTAACCGTACTTCTTAGTCACCTTAACGCTGCGCACCTCCCTTTTCTCTTTCCTATGACCTTCCCGGGAAGCTTCACGTCCTTCACCTTCCCCCGCACCTTTGCTTCCTCCCTCTTCGTCCCCGCCACCCTCCGCAAAATCCTGCTCCTGTACAGCCTTGCTAGGGCCAGCTTCCTGCTGGGGCTGATATTCGCCGCTCGTAGCTGGGTTCGGGTCAACAAGGAGAGCGTCGCGGGGTAATGTCTTCACTATGAGTCCAGAAGTATTGTAGATGAAATAGTCTCCTTCCTGTCTCTAGCTATTCAAAGGAGGATAGTCGTGATGAAGGTTGCCCGGCCCGCCGCCAGCCATAAGACCGAGATAGTAGAAAACGAGTTTAATAGTTAACTGCCCTCTACCCTAGGCAGCCCAGGGCATAACGACATACTCGGGAGGCTGATACTCTACATTTTACAGGTTATTATCGATGTATAATCCCTCCTCGAAAGAGTCGAAAGACATATTATCTAGCATTGACGAGATATCTGTACCGCCGGAGGCCACCCTTTAGTAGAGCTGCTACGAAACCGCCCGTCTAGAACGGGTATTCGCTAAGCTCTAAGTATCTAGCTCTTTAGAGAATCGCAGGGCCACTAGGTTCTTATCAGTGATGATAAATCCTACGGCACGGTCCGCGTTGATTACGTACTACTAGACTTGCGACGGTACTAGGCTCCATTACTATCGCATGTAGGAGTCCTTCGACCCCGCCATGCTTGGCCGCCACTTCGCATGAAGCTTCGTATCGCTAGGCATAAGGTTCCAATGTTTATTCCCGTCTATATATTAATCGAAGACGAGACCCCAATCGGGCGGCCCAGTCCCATAGCAGTAACTACCAGAGCCGATATAGAAAGTACCTGCCCAGCTAAGGACCTCGCTAGTACGCTGAAAGGCCCCATTGATAGTAAGAAATAGGAATTTAGCTAGGAATAAATTAAGATACTTCTCGTTGTGAATTCGATGATCGTCTTCCCAGCTTTAGTGAGTAACTAGAGGATTGTTCTACTCCGTAAAGAACGAATTCCCAAACATTAAGAGGAGGTTGTCGTAGTTAAGGTCCGTCCAAGGCTGCCAAGCGGTCACCGGTAACCATTCTTGGCTCATGGTATTCGTGCCTTCCGTCACGAAACTAGAGTCGAGTTCCGGATTTAGGCTCACCAAGACGTCGAGAATCGTCTGAATCATGTTCAGATAAAGGACAGTTGTAGTGGTAAACGTGAAGGAGCGGTTTCCTCGCAAGGTTCGTCCAACGTGAGCATATATAGACTGGCACCGCTATTCGGGATTTAAAATGCGTGGCTGCTGTTATAGATAGGCAAACCGAGGCCGACTATAGCCATACAAAGGAGGTCCTTCGTTGTGGATGGTCGGGTCTCTAGATTCCCGTTATCAGATGTACCGGGTTGGCTACCTTCGCATTCTGCAACTCATGTCAGCTCAAGAGATCTTAAGTGGTAATAAAGCGAAAGTGTGTATATATCCTAAGAGCAAACTGCAGCTAATGCTGGGCAGAAATGAACCTCCTCTACACTGCGAGTAAGGGAAGTGAAGATATTATATGTAATATGCAGTAGATTCTCGTCATAGTACTAGCTTTAATATTGCCTAGGATATTCGGGAATGTTACGTCGATGACCGTATCCTCTGCATAGCTATTGGCCGTCGTGTATGCTTAGGGTACGTATCCTGCTCTCGGACGTATTTATAGGTTGTAGTTGAGAGGCCAAGCACGCTATAAGTGTGAATTAGTGATTTAATAAACGACTTAAAACGGATCTTAGCTAGAACTTAGTTTAATGCGGAATAGACGTAAAGTTCAGTTTTCTACGTTGCGTGAAGGCTGCGGGAGGCGATATCTAGCACCTTCGACGAATGGAAATAAAGGCTTTAGTAGATGTTTCCGTCCTTACGTCTATTATTATACATTAACGTCCGATATTCTTCGAAGGGGTTTAAGACCATTTAACGACGCTTATTTAAGTACTATCGCTTACGTAGTTACATACGATACTATTAATACGATTAACGTCCATTTCTGAACTTGTAGCAGTTTATCTACAGTCCTCCGAGTAGGAACGTTTCTGCCGGAAAGATCTTAGGTAAAGGAAGATGCGAACCTATATTAAGAAATGTACTTTGTAACTGCGTCTTCGTATATTTAAATTTCATTATTTAATAGGACTAGTCCAGTACCGTTCAACGTATCCAGTATTATTTGACGGTGATACTTACTTCGAATATGGGGCCTTGAGATTCTCGAAAATATAACGGCGGAAATATACTAGAGAGTTACATTGTGAACTGCAGGAGCTTACAGGTGTTCCGTCATGGCCGGCTCGTAGGCTAGATCCGAGGCTAGGACATGTTATGACTGTAGCCTTATTACTGTACTTGGATCCTCTCCGAAACTAAAGCTCGGAGAAGAATTACTCTCGGATATTGAGCTATACTAAACGGGTTCCGGACTCGAACTACCGACGTTTAAAGTTGTAGAATCGGTGCGCGACCTTGTACCGCTACACTTCTCAAAGGTCTCTAGCGATATTATATTATCTCTGTCTTGGTTAGTTCTAGGGGAATCGTAGAGCCGTCGTGGATAGTCATTTCCGTCATTCTTAATACTTTTAAGTACCTGGTCGCCATATAGTACAGTTATAATCCCGAGCGCCTCCGATAAATTACGACGTTACGGCGAGAAGCTCCCAATTATCTGACCGCAGGCCGGCGCCCGAGGCGTTCCTAATAACGGGACGTTTTAACCGGAGTCAGCTAGTCCTAATTCCGAACGGTGCAGTAATACCTAGTATACTGCCGCTATGACAGCACGTAACATTTCAGAATGATCTAGGTCATCGAATGCAGGCTGCGCCGATTCTGAGACCCTTCTGCCGTCTTGCTGGCCGTCAGCGGATATTTAAACCGGTTAGGACCTAGGGCTCGTCGCCATCGATCTTTCCTCAATTGAGGATACCTCGGAATCGTAATCCGAAACGCTCTCAGTAACGAACCGCGCAACCGGTAACATTGAGCCGGCCTGGGACATACTAAACTCCTCGAGCTCGACACCACGAGTAGCTCCAAAGGCTTCACGGCGTAGCTCCGAGGCCTCTTGCGGCCACGCTACAGCAATGGTCTCCTTTGTAATGTAGTCGCTGTCCTAGGAATTTCTCGAGCGGCCCCTATTACCTGTGAGAGACGTATTGACTGTTGGTGAGCGAGGGTGTACATCTTCTGCGCTTGAAGTATTAGCTCCGGTGTTCCTAGGAAACATGCCTTGACGGAGATATACCAATCTTTTCGTTGTCTTCGTCCGAGAGCCCCTCGCGTCGCGCCGATCTCTTACTCATCGTCTTAAGTCTGGCACAGAATTTCTGCACAGTCCCGTAGCTACAGACGAGCTGGCAGTCTAGGTCTTGGAAGTCGAAAGGTCTAAGATATTTTGTAAGTATCCAGGCGAACATATCCCTACCCGGGATCTCCATATCGTCGTCAGGAGGAATAACCAATTCGTCGTCCAAGAACATAACGGGGAACTTGCGTCGAGATATATGCGCTCCGCCATCCTCATACCCTTCTTTCTACCCTTGGATCTTTCTACCTTGCGAACGGTAGTATACCGGAATGTATTTGAGGAGACTTATATCGGTAATCGAGCCGGGTAAACCCAAGACGCTTAAACTACTCGTAGGTAGTATAACGGCCATATACTACGTATCCGAACGTTTCCAATACGCGAAATATATCTCGCCCGCTATAGGCTAAACGATGCCCTCGCATCCATCTTGCCGACGTATCGGAGCGTGCGCAAGTATCCGGCCTACGTTTCGGGGCCGCCTCGCCGGGGATATAGGATGCGGCTCCCGATCGACGCTTTCGCTCCTCGGCTTCTTCCTTAGAGGCTTACTAGATGTTTAATAGGTTATGATATGTTCTACTCCGAGGGATATTAAGCTACTAGCAGTCCTTTACGTTTATAGACGTTTTCGTAGTCTCTTATACGTAGAAGGTACAGTGATAGCTGAAGAGCGTTCTGACTCCTCGTACGATATAGCGGCTTCTACAGACACAGGTATCTCATCGTTGTTATCCTGGGCGCTATTATAGGAATCTACGACCCTATCGCCGGGAGATGTTTTTCGTGCTGAAGTTGCTGTTATGGACATTTAACCTTACAAAGATCTCTCTAGATCTTCCTTATTGAGAGCATTACGCTGAGAAGAAGGGTTAGTCTCTAGAGGGTTACTGAGTTGTCAGGACTAACTATAAACTCAGGTATATACTTTATATACCTCTCTAAACTCTCCCGATAGTACTATTGCCTCTCCTTAGCCCTAATATGGTAAGCAGTTTCTAAGTCCAAGAAAGTCTACTAGAGTCCCTGTATTTTAGCCTCGAGTTTAGTCCTTCGTTCCTTAAGTTTTAAGGATTCGACCCGCTCCTGTTTAGAATGACGGAAGTGAATCACGTCTAAACTTCGTACCTATTCGCTCGTAAATTCTAACGCGGCGGCGTCAGGGGACATCCTCCGGAGAAAAGCCATCGTCTCGTGAAGTCGATGGCTCTCGAGATGTCCTGTTATGTCGTAGAGGGAGTAGCATCTTTAAAAGTCTGGATTCTTAACTAACCGGCGTCGATGAGACTTAAGACGTGAGATGTTATTCGCTGAGCGAAGTCTCCGTATGATTCGCTAAATGGTCTCGGTGATTAGTACTGCGGACGAATAGGGACGTTTTTTTACTGTCGAGCTTGCGTGTAAAAATAAACCTACTATAAACGGAAACCATCCGTTATAAATGTTGCATATACGGACGATTAGTAGCTAGCTTTGTTTAAGATAGGTAACGTACGTCTTTTGCGTCGAGTAGATAATGCCTTCCCATGACTAGGCTGTGTAGTATGTTACATGGCTGCCGAGAGCCTTACTAAAAATAACAACATAGAGCATGGAAGTTGATTTGGAAAGGTTTGATAGGCCGTACTTCATCCTCTTAACCGAGACTGCCTCGTACATACTGCTTCCTGTGGTTGCTAAGAAATTGTCAAGCGAACTACGACCTAGCTCTCCAAATATAACAAGTCCTCATCTACACGGATATACTCAGTCCTTCGTCGGTCCCGCCGGCTCGGCACATACGTATGACTAGCTCCACAATATCCATGATAACAAGTAGAGTCCTCGTAGTCCTGACTTTACTCACGGTCGAAACGTTAGTACACCCGGATAAGGACAGTAGGAAGCGGAATCGGATTCGAAAAGTAAGTACGCGACAGGTCGAACTCGCTCGGAATGTTTCTCTTAGTACCACGCCATTTATATAACTTCGTCAGGAACATAAACTAGAAGACCTAATAAGCAGTACAAATCATCATCAAAGAGAACGCCGCCTAAGTAATAGTTAGGAACTTTATCCCTTACAACGCAGTAAGGCCAACGGACGTCTCATACTTCGTTACCTTCTCGATAACCTTATTCCCGCCTACAGTAGTAATGAGATTACTAGAAAGCAACATCAACAATACTAGGACAGCTATGGCGAGATTGACAGTAATAGACAGCATCGTATGGAAAAAGAACCCGGTTACAGAGCTAAATAAAGCCATAGCCGTATATACGATGTTAACGATATAAAAGCCAACGAGAGACTTAAAGAAACTCAGCACCTTGTCCAGCTCGTCCTATAGATCTTAAACAACGCCGATATCCGCGAGATTAAGGTCTAAAGAGCCTACCTTCAACTCGTAGTTAAGAAACGCCGAGACATTCGTGTATACTATCTGACCGTCAACACGAGAAAATAAAGGACGAAGCGTTAAATTATTAGGACGTACTCGTCTACAGAGGCCTCGTGCAATTCGTCACATTGTAACCAACATTTAAAGCCGTAATATTAAGGCTAAAATCGCTTTCGCAGAGATCCATAATGTAAAGCGTATAGAACTCCTTAATTCCGAGTTTCCTCGCAAGCTAGTCCGTAGCGCCGGCCTCGATATTGGCCAGTCCGCTCTCGAGAGCCCCGACGGCAGCCATTACGCTACTGACGAAGCTGCCAAAGAAGCCACCTAGTCCGCTCCCCGACGTCTACGAGGCGCTAGCCCTAACCGTCGATGTGGGAACAAGATTCCTTCCGAGCGCGGACGTATTGAACTGAGAGACAGGTCAGTACACCCTCCAGGCAAGAAACGTCAGCCGCTCTCACCATGATAACATAGTATTCTTCCATAAAGCCTAGTTACCTGCCTATAACAACGGCTAGAACGACGAATATAAAACTTATAAGCGAAAGCACGATCGGAAATCCTGCTAGGAAATACATCTCGAAAACGCTCAATTCGCTTAGTTCTCAAGATTAGGGTACGAAGGCTACCGCTGATCGAGTCCTAGATCCTCTTGCGCTTCTAACCGTTCGTATCTCCGAATAGGACGAGACTGAAGCCTAAGGCGGTACATTAAATCCTATAATATATAAACCTAACAGCGGCGCTGGGGCCTTCAGATCTTAGCTACCCAGGTCCGGACGCCAGGCGTTTAACTTCCTGCATCTCCTCTGCCAGGCTACACCGCTTCAAGACTAGAGCTAGACGAGAGCCCGGCCTATCCGACGAACTACGTAATAAAGATAGAGTCGTATGATCGTGAACGAGTACGTAAAAAAGCCCTCGGGCCGTCTAGTTACTCGAGGCGGACAACTCTTAAGGTCACTAGCAGACAAAAGGTACGAGATGTCTAGACGATATAGTATAGGAAAGGAAAAGAAGTTAACGGTTCGTAGTACGCGGGATAGATTAATTAGTATATTATATAATCAAATAGACTAGTCGTTCGATGATACACGATAGGCTATTCTAGTTAACTTTATTTAGTTTAGTGTCCTTTAACGAATAATATCTAAAGCTAACGCCGACCCAGATCCGACAACTAGCTCCTTCTACGCCACTAAGTTAAAAAAATGCCACTTTAACGTTACGCCGATTCGACTAAAGAAATTTATAAATACGTGGAATTAGAAGATAAATCTAACTCCGGAACGTCTTCCGCATCGGAAGCCTTTCTAGAAGACGCGGACGATGAATGGTACTAAGACGAAGCCGCCTTACGCTAAGAGGGCGCCCTCTCTGTAATACGGAGTGCTAGTTTTTGTTCAGTCGATTAAAGCTAACGCCGCTTGGGTAGTTTAAACTAGGTAGCCGCATTATTTCTACCCGAGTTCGACTACGCTTAAGACTCCCCCCGAATGTACACCGACTGGAGATACCTGAATGCTAGCTTAGTAACTTTTTTTAATGGATTTCTTATAGATTCCTGCGACCTATCCGCGTCTAGCTTAGGTTTACCTTCCTAAAGTAGTTTCTCCCGTCCGTCTTAATTCTGAAGAGGTAAAAGCTTTAATGGGGGAAACACTTTGAAGAAGAGAAGAAAGCGTACGCGCTTCTTTAGCCGATACAGGGAATCGATGTCCCTGTTTGTTATGGGGAAGCCCAATGCTGTGTTGGAAGCGACTGGTATGGCAACGTAAAGAAGAGGCGAAGTCTCGTGATTTCTTATCTCGACGGTTGGGATCTCAATAGCGAAGACTACCCTAATATCGGAAGTCTAAAGCTGGAAAATATACTGTAAAGAACTCTTAAGGCTATACTCGATCTTAGTATCGCGTACGGAGACCTCAAGCTTAAAAATCTTCGTTTCGTTAGTAATAGGATTATAATGATCGATTTTAAGATGTTTTATATACCGGCGGCTGGAGACGTAGACATCTTGATTAAGTCTAAGTTCGATCATCTCGTACGTCGCTATGAAGAGCACTGGAAAGCCTTAGTATATGAGAGAAGAATAGATCCTAAGGTCGAATCTCTCGCGAAAGATCACGTTGTAAAATCGAAAGAATAGTTCGAGAAATGATGCCGCTATGTTACTCCCACTCGTTGGCTGAAGGCGATATCTAGTTAATATGCTTTGTTAGGCGTTGTAAATATCGTTCTAAGTACTCTCTGTAAGTTCTATCAGAAGGTCTATCTTTTTACCGGCCTGCCCTCTTGGAGCTTCTTCAAGGTTCTCGTCAGGCATTATCCATAACTATGCTGTATCCCATACGATCTACCCGCCGTCGAGGACCGCTTTTCTATTTTTAGTCTAGTAAAATGCGCCCCGGGTGGGATCGACAAATCGAGAATATTTTCCTGGATAATCGTTATATATCTTGCTACCGTATAGCCACATAGGCTTCCCGGAGAAGTACTAACGGTAATTTAGAGACATATCGCCGATTTTAATAGGAAAGGTGTTGAGTCCCTGGCATCTTCGGAAACCTTGTACGAGGAGGCGATATAGAGCGTAGCGGAGAGTACATCTACCTTCGCCAGGCTCACGTGGAAAGAGCCAGCAGTTTACTTCGAGCTTAATGTTCTTCATTTTTTTTTTCTTTTGGGTTCGAAACTGGAGCATGAGGAAATATCTAATATCGAAGCAAAAGACTTGCGGGTACTCGTACGCGATGGCATAACTGGGGATCGTATGCGTGAGCAGGTAAGATATCTCGCATAAGTTGTTTTAGCGTACCTTCTGAGCTCTCTCGAGAGTCTGCGCTGCGGCTCGCTTGTTAGGCGGCCTGTTTGCTACTCCTCGGCCCGTAGGATGTTCCTCTTCATCTCTCCTATAGCGAGAGGCACCCGCGTACCGTTACTTAGTTTTACAGAGTACGTCTCATCGATTGCTTCTAGGACTATAATGTTACCGAAGGGCTTAACTTCTAAGTTCAACCGCACTTGAAGGTATTTAGTAAAGCCAGAAAGAACAGGATTAGCGACTTCGGTATTGAACTAATTCGTGCCGTCTGCTTCTATACTAAGGTACCACTCCCTGTTATCATTTGGCCGGTTGGACGGCAGCGACAGTCGTAGGGCTTTATCGTCGTACTCGGGAAGTAACGCATCGAAATTCGCCAGGACGGAGCTATCGTTCCGATAAGTAGTATGGACTTTTAGGCTCTAGATGGGCTCGAACTTAGTGCACTATAGTTTATTAGTGTTTAATGTATATTTAAGGTTGTACGTTAAGTTACGAGAATTTTTAAGTAGAAGTTTACGTATAGTATTAGCTATAGTGATAGATTTGCTGTAAGATTACGGTAGAAGATATAGCTTTAAAGAGCGAAATCTTATCTACGGATAGATATTTACAGTTATCTGCTTGATGCTTTGGCGCCAAACGCTGCTGTTTATCGATATATAGGATATCTCAAGCCGTTAAAGCGGGGTTTAGTTGGGCTTAGCTGTATAATCATGGTGTTTAGCTAAGGCGAGATTATATAAACTTTCTAACAATAAAACTAAACGATAGCCCGCAGTCGGATCATTGCTCTTTAACGTAAGCAAATTACTTTTCTATAGTTCAAGCGATACGAGAAATACATCCAGCTACTTTTATCTTCGTATCTTTATCGATAAAGTCGATAAACCTATGCTTCTTAGTTTCTAATTATTCGAGGGTAAGAGAATACAGAGGCTGTACTTTCGAGCCGTGAGACTGAATTCGTAGGGCGGCGATCCGTCGAAAGACGCCGTACAGCTTAGAAAGTCGTGCTAGTCATTATCCATCCTACGTAGACTAAGTAGTCGACGATAGAACGCATCACTATCATTCTATCGGGTTATCGACGAGGCCATTGTTGGCTACTAGCGCTAAAGTCTTTAGCTCTAAGGCTTATGTAGTTACATGAGGCGAAGGCATTTCGCTGCCCGGCTCCGCGCTCGAGTTCGTGGGAACGCATGCTTATAAACCCAATACGTTAGCGTTACGCCCAGTTCATCGACCGCACCCTTATACTTATATCCCTATTTAAAGCTAGCCTCTTATTACTAACAGGGCAGTTTCATTTCTAGGTCCACGAACTATTCCGTACTTTCTTTAGTATTATAAGCTTCCGAGCCGTTGGGAAAGCCTCGCACGTCAGAAGCTGGAATAAACGCAGCTATAACGAAATACCGAGCCTCTACCGTATACACTAGGTGCAGGACATTTGAACTACTTGCTCACAGCAGCTTATTAACCTGGCAGGCGGGATATCATACCGGAAATCCGTCGCGGCGACGGCTTCGAAAAGAAATCGAACGGCCTAAACGGTTCGATCCGAGAGTTCTAGCGTTGAACAGACATAAAAAAACGAAGAGACACATGAAGAGGGGATAAATTAACGTTTAAGCGATTGTTAACACCGCTATAGTAAGGAGATGCTAGCCGATCCGGGTAGTTTAATTCCTAAGCTGGCAGCTAGGGAGTTTCCCGAATCATCGTCTACTAGCAAGCGCTGAAGGGTGTCACGGCATCAGCAGTGATCTCGGAGACAACCCTCGATCCTTTGCCACCAACGCCTCGTGCAAATAGGACTCGACGGTGTTTCTTAAGACCTAAAGGTGTCCTAGGCTAGCCTCAGTCTTGCTACCTCGCCTCACCATTACGTCTATCCTACCTGCAACGCCGCCGATGATCCTCAGGACAGGCTGAGAGGTGCCTCCATGATAAGACCAGTCCAGCATCGCCTCGAACTCAGTGTATTCCGAAACTGATTGGAAGGAGTCCCGCCCACTATCATAGTCCGCGGGCCGCTCTCGCCGAATGGAGAAACCCCCTAAGTAGAAGCCGGGTCATCAACGCCGGGCTGCGGTCTGCACGCTGTTGCCTGACCGTTCAGGTCATCCTCGTGAAGTTTCTTTGTCTCCCCGCTCCAACCCTCCGGCCATAGCCCTCCAAGAAGGCTTAGCCCAGTCCACCTAGATGACGCCGGTCAGCTTCAGAGCCCCCGCCGGGAGGTAGAGAGCACGTGGATATCGCCGGATTGTTCCATCCGCATGCAACGCGCGACAACAAGCCGTCCAATCCCGCTCTGGCGTCAGAGATAGAGGGTGGCAGGGACCTGTCGGGAAGCTAGCCCCTAAGTTACGACAAGCATAAATAGCCGTGAGAGTCCCCAGCCGTCCGTAGCCTTTTGTTCTTCTTTTCTCCCCCTTCATCGTTGCAATGGCGCCAGACTGTGAAGCCCAGCCACCACAGGTATCTTACCTGTCGGACTACAACGATTTAGATCCGGACTTCGACCTTCCAACGCTAGATCAGGTTGTAGACTTAATGGAAAAACTGAAGGCGGATAGCTACGGACGCAGAGATCTATAGACGGAATAGAAGCAGGAAAAGAAGATCTCAGGTATACTACTAGCGACCTTTAGTGCCGCCTTAACTAACGGGAGAAGGGGCATCTGCCAAGGCGGCTGCTACGCGCTCTTAGTGCGGCCGCGACGGTCGTTACGACTGAAGGAAATCTTTCGAAAGTACCTGGAAAAAGCGCCGGGCTCCAGACGGTCTAGTCGGATCTAGCGGCGCAATGTGCGTCTTCTAGATGTAGGACATAGTGTTTCACGTGGCGGATCTAGTTTACGAGGTCCCAAGGGGAGGGTGGTGTAAGATGATGTCGAGCTATAAATACTACTACGTTCGATCTTGCATATACCTCACCGTGTCGTAGTGCTTTATCTCCCGGATTACGTATCCCAGGCTACGGCCGAATACCTCTCCTCGACGTGATTGTAAGTAGTCCAAATGGCTCCCGCGAAGTGCTCGTAAGGACGGAAGAGCGTAGTAGGTACGCTAGCAGAGTTTATAACCACGGGCGAAAGGCGACAAGCAACTACATTTTCTAACTCGGGCGCACTCCACAGCACTAGGACATACATCTGACCAGCGTCCCATCCAGCACGGCCGTCAAACATGCTCCGCGGCCGGCTCCGTCTCCGAGTCCACCAGCTCCTCCGTATCTAGCCCGACGTCCGTCGGCCCCTCAAAGTCTTGTCGCGTCAACATAGCGCGCAGGAGAAAGCGGCCGTCCTGTCGGCTATCAGGTCACGTCTCCAGCCAGGAGCTGCATGCTTACGAGGTCACCGGGCGGCGGAGGCCAGTTGTAGGTCCAGCAGCGGAAGCCCTTGTGGACCAGGACGTGGACCGTCACGTCGCAGTCGGCCTCGAGCTTGTAGGCGTGGCTCAGGAACGTCTTGCGACGTCTGCGGAGCCGCGTGGTGCGCTGCTTGAGCGCCCTTCGCGCGGCGTCTAGGCGGCGTGTCGGTCTCTCGATCGCGTTCATCGTCTCAGGCTGATCAGTTGTGGATCTGTTGCAGACCTGGCCATCTCGGGCAGGCGTCGGCTTTGTAGAGGCAGACGCTGGCGCAAGCCGGGAATTGACCGTTACCGGACACCGATCTTGGCCGAGGGCCGGGACCCGGGACTCACCGCTGGGCGGGTTACCGGACACGGCTGGCGGCCCCCACGAGTGGGGCCAATAAGGCCCGGCTTCTGGCTGACCGGTAACGCTGGGTCGACTCGCTGGTCGTTACTGGTTGTGTGGTGGGCCTGGCTCTCGGCTGGCCAGTTACTGGGATCGACCGCCGCCCGGTCTGCCCATTACTGGTAACTAGCTGGGACTGGTAACGCACAGGCCACCTCTCTCCCGTTACTGGCATCGACTGCTGCCCGGTCTGCCCGTTACTAGCGACGTGACTGCCCCCTCTTGGCCGTCACTGGTAACGCGCAGGCCACCTCTCTCGCGTTACCGGCATCGCCCATCGCCCATCCTGCACGTGCCCGGTAACCCAGCCCGGCCGCCCCGTCGGTTACCAGCCATGCGAGCGGACCGTCCTGCGTCGTGGCCAGTAACTCGGCTTAGACTCTGCCCCGGTTTACTGGCCACGCCTCCACCCCCTCTCTGCAGTTACTGGCAACGTGGACAGGCGGCCCCCGGGTCCAAGGCTGGACCTCAGGGAGGCAATCGGCCGTGTCTGGTAACTGAGCACCTTTTCGGGGCTGCTCGTGCCTCGCGGCTCACGTGCCTCGCCGGTCAGGACGCTCAACGCGCCAGCCGCTCGTTCCGTGCGCTCACAACGTGGGGTCCGCGACGCGCATCGGCCCTGGCGGTACAGGGCCTCTCTTACTGTGCTTGCTACGAGCTACAACGCGGGCAGACCGCAGCCGCTGATGCGAACAAAGTACTGTGCACATGTGGCATGATTCATCTTATCACGTCCTCGCCGGGATCCGCTCTTGCCGGCTTGTCCATCGGCAGTGGGCTCGAGCGGGACAGCATCAGGGCTCTGCACAGGGCATCTGGGCCGGGATACGCGTCAAGACGTGGCGGATCTAAGCGAGAGGGCAAGCCATGGATCATTCTGAACGACTGTGCATAACATAACACGAACTAGCCTCCTGCAGCCGACCAGCAGCTGCACCCCCGGATTTCTGCCATCGCTCATCTCCTTTTTGGAAGGCGGATCTTCCTCCTCTTTTCCTTTCTCAGTTCCACCATCCCAGCTTTCTTCCTCAACCCGTTGATCAGGTCGAGACCGTTTCCGAACTCAGAGTCCCAGTTGAGCCTGGTAATGTACCTGATCCGCGGCTCTAAGTCGTCCTGCTTGTATGCCTCAATGTAGGCGATAGGAAGGTCGCCGCTATCCTGCCACGCGGCCGACGCGCCGAGCACGGTCCAGTCCGCCAGAGTGGTCTTCTTCAGCTCGGCGGACGGCAGTCCATTCCCGTGGTACCTCAATGAATCTCTACCGGGCACCTTGAAGATATTGGCTTGAGTGGGATATTGTGATTTCCTGAATAGTCTGCGCCTCTCTGCGTTGCTGCCGTTCAGGCTGGGAAGGGCCACGTCAAGAAATTGGAAGATTTCGGCAAGAATCTTGCCATCGACGGGGCCCCTGTTCTTGTCGTCTGGATCCTCGGCGAAGTGGAGTATGTCCCATCCTGCCGGCGGGTTCTCCGGCTGCGGTGCCAGGCCCCATAATTCCTCCCTGTCCGCAGCCGGATTCAAACTGAACTGAACTCCCGAACCGTCCTCACTTTCCTCCTCGCTTTCCACCTCATCCAGCGGATGTTGCGACCCGCGTGCAGCCCCCCGACTTGGCGTGGCGGTCCGCGGACGTTGCGCCCCGTGTGCATCGCCCCCACTTGGTGCGGCGGCCCGCGGGTGTTGCGCCCTGTATGCATCGAAGGCTGTCTTCAGGTCTTGGTCGAAGAGGCAGTTCTCCTCGAACACCCAAAGGATCTGGGGGCACTTCCTCACCCACGCCTTAGCATCGTCGAAGAGCTTGCTCTTTTGGAACGTCTCGTTTTTGAGCTGGTACTCCAGACGAAACTTGACATCGGCAAAGTCACAGCCGTAAACTGTGCATTCGAGGCTGAGCGCTTTCCACCTTGGTAAGTCGAGCTCCGCCCCTAATTCTTTTTCCAACAGCGGCCAAGGGCTATTGTCCTTCTCCTTCCCTTTACTCTGCCCGGTGCTCTGCCCAGCGGTCTGCCCGGTGCTCTGCCCAGCGCTCTGCCCAGCGCTCTGCCCGCTCTGCCCGGTGCTCTGCCCGGCACTCTGCCTGGCGCTCTGCCCGCTCTGCCCGGCGCTCTGCCCGGCGCTCTGCCCGGCGCTCTGCCCGGCGCTCTGCCCAGCGCTCTGCCCAGCATCCTGCCCAGCGCTCGGCCCAGTGCTCTGTTCGCTCTGCCCGGCGCTCTGCCCAGCGCTCTGTTCGGCGCCCTCCTCTATAATCGGCGTCTGTCCCCGACTCCAGGAGGGTATCCAACTACTGGCGTAGCTGAGAAGACCCGGACGGACTTCCTGGACTGAGGGAGCCTGGCTCTCTGGCGTTGTGCGCGCCGTGCTCGCATTGCCGCCGCTCGTCAATCCCGACGAACTGCGAAGGGTCCGATCCGGTAGAGTAGTGCTGCTGCCGCTGCCGCTGCCGCTGCCGCTGCCGCCGCCGCCGCCGCCAGAGGTGTCTTCGGGTGTGGCGCGAGCTGCTTCTCCCGTGCCGGCGCTGCCGGACGTGT
>JANBVO010000112.1:0-19665 GCA_030052745.1 Pleurostoma richardsiae
TGCTTTCTCATGAGTGCCGCAGTTGGCAGCAGGTTGTGGAACAGGCGGGGTTTTCGTTTGTCGTTAAGTTGCTTGCGGTGGGCAGGCTGTAGAGTAGACTTTGCGATGCGGCATAGGCATCTCCATCCTTGTGCATGAAGGCGGCCAGGATGCAGGGGAGGTCAGGACGAGGCTGCGAGACGGGGAGATAAATAGGAAATGGAGGGCTCACTCGACCCTTCTTCGCACTCTGGAATGTCACCAGATTTCATCGCGGTCTGTTACCAGCTGCCGCATGCTCTGGAAGCGCCGCTTCGGTCTACCCAGGTCAAGAACAGCTCATTCTTTGGCCGTGGTTTCGTGAAGAACCGAAGGAGAACCCTACCGACAGCGTGATATCAAGCATTTGACAGTCGCCAGCATTGGTAGTAACGATGACAGACCAGCCTCAGATCAGCTACATGCTCTGCCACGCAGTGCGTCACCCCTTGGAGTGGTGGCGACTCACTAATACTGTCGCAGTGTCGCCAGCAAGTAGCCTTTAGCATTACTCCGCCGCATCGAAGATGCCTCCTAGAACATCAGGACATTGGTGCCAGATTACTCTTCGACTCCATGCCGATCAAGCGCCTCAAGTCTTGCCTGCTCTCCACGGATCGTTATCTACAAGACAACGGCCATGAGCCACGGACATATAGAATGGTACAAGGGGTTTCCGTGCCATCTCTAGTTCCAGGAGTGCCTAATATTGACCTTCATTTTTATTCTGCGGGTCAAGGTAACATCTCGTTAGCTGGATGCCATTATCAATACCATGTTTTCTCTCATTGCATGGACTGGGCAGCGGCTCAGGACATGCCTTACCGCGCCATTGGTCAGGCACTGAAGGCAACAAGGACTTCCAGTCCTGGAAACAAGGTCTCTGCTCATGGCAGAGCATTGCTCCAAAAAGTCGCAGCATTCGGCTACGGAAACGGTAAGCCACGAGCGCCGACTGATACATAAACATGCTGACTCCTGGACGTGAGAGTACAAATTGTACTTGAGAGGTACCCTACTGCCGCCGACGGTTATGGACCGGCTCGAGGCGATGTTGATGGAGGAGCTCATCGCATCACAGAAGCGTCTGAGCGCCTGCTTCAAGATGCTGCTGACGTCGAGAGACCCGGCAGACTGGGTGGCCATTTTCATGACGACAGCCGCGCTGTGCGATCTGGTTTCACGGAACACGGCAGACATGCGACGCATGATGGGCAACCGAACAGAAGAGGTTTGACAGCCGTCGCCACACCATTTGTCTCCCTGGCTGACGTTCATCAGCACCTTGCAGCTCACGGGCTTGTCCCGATAGCCGCGGCCGAGCTGAACGTGTGGCTCGCGCGCTTTCATGACTATCAGGGACAGGACTGGGTCGACCCGCAAATCCAGCTTGACCATTGCCATTCGGATATCAAAGAGTTCTACAACAGAATTAGCAGCATGGACGATACGGAGAGGGGCTCGACAGGTTGGTGGCTTCGACAGATCACAGAAGAGCCGGCCCGCTGGTGCCCGAAAGGGAATTCCTGCGCAGGCCCGCTGTGTGGCTAAGTTTCGGCCTCTACTAGGGATCCTGAAGATATTTTCGGACGTTATAGCGTCCCATATCCGTGAAATTCTTAGCCTGGACACAGCTCTATCTTCCCATTATACGCCTACAATATGCCCTTGAAGTCTCTGCTTCACTCCTTTGAGCTTCTTCCGTACCCGGCTGTACACTCCAGAGTTCAAGCATTACTCTATGGCTTGCGTATCTAGCACTTTCTATATTGGATAACTGGGACGTTCGACATATAGATCTGATGTAACAGTCTTCCTGATCCCCCTGGCGACATTATGTTCATGGGAGAACACGCGTGAAGTGATGGGAATACAGATATAGATCCCCCCGCGCCGTCGTACCTTTACCGTCGATCTGTTCGACTATCAACTCTGCTCTTTCAACTTACCTTACGCTTGGACCTTCGTACGGCCATCTTTGGTCGTAACGCGTTACTCTCGAGGCCGGTCTGCAATAAACCGATCAACTGCCTAAGAACTCGTCCCGGATCGACCTTGTCATCCGAGTTGCCGACTTCTTGTCCGTTCATCCGCAGTGCAGCATTTCGGATCACCATGAGACCACAGGAGGAGCCGTCTTCCTGCTGCGGGCATGGCTGGCATAGGGTTAGTTCATAGCCTGCAGATCAGCTGCCGTGCTACGTACTGCATGTTGATATCTGAAGCCCAGATCCGCGAATCCGGCCTGTGCGAGTCAGCGGTTAACTATGGCTGTCATTCGAGGTTGCCACCTTACCTCTACCATTCCCTTCACATCACTGCGTCCTACCTTGCTATGAGTTGCCATTGAATCTTAGTGGAGAATCATCCTGTTTTGTTCGTTGATCTCCAGTAACGTGAAGTGGTTCGCGTCCAGGTTCAACGGACAGAAATAAACCAGTTTCTCATCGCTATCGGCGTTACGTCGGTATTCGTCGATTTTCCTCTTCCAGAGGCCGAAGGGATTCGTGATTGGCCTACCGCTCTTGTCGTCATGCAGCGGCACACTGAGACCGTATCTCACACATGATGGCTTATCGGTCAGTTCCATGGCAGCGGCAATGATCCACATATCAAGCCATTGCCCCCGACGAATCCGATTGATGGAGTCAACAGGAAGCTCGATGTTGTCGCGAATCATGACCGTATCTGGCTCGACGCCCGGCTTGCTGAGCAGGTTACGGACCTTGTCAGCAAGATGGCCAGCCTGGGCGGTTGTTGAATCTTCTGATATGGGTTCCTAAAGAGCTGCTGTCAGATTAATGTTAATGGAGACTCGCAGCAAGCTTACCGTCTCGAGACCATACTCAATTTGCAATTCTGAAATCTCCGAGGATGGTATGATCTTGTCAGATTCAAGCGAACTCAGGAAGTGTGACAGGCTCGGTTGTCCTTCGTCGACCAAGAATCTGACTTGATCTTCGAAGATCGAGAGAATTTTCATCTTCCGTGGATCCCTCTGACACTCGTCAGAGACCTTGCTGTCGAACTCGTCGTCCTTCATCTTCTCATATGTCCTAGCATGCGCAATCAGCAACCGACGTTAACAAAGCCCGATTACCTTACCATATATTTTCCAGCAGCAGAATTCCCAGGCCAACTTTGGAGACCATGGTGCGCAATTTGCGTCCTCTGTGGACTAGGTGAATGATCGTTCTTCTGCCTCGATCCGCCACCTTTCCTTTAATACTCGGATGTTCTGCGGGAAGATCGTCTGTAGCACACCCCGAGGAGAGCCTCCTTCGCTTGGGGGCGATGCCAGATCCACTCTCCGACTCGCCGTTTCGAAGACTGTCTAGGAGCGCCGAGGCCACACGAGCTCGTGGCTTCCCTCGTTTGGTGAGAGGAGGCGCTTTTGCAAGTTCCTCGAGCTGTGCGTCGTACCACACAGAGGCGCCCATCCACTTAATCATGTTAAGAATACTGGTCTTCTTGCTACGAGAATGACCAGCCTCGAGGAGACGAACCCACATATCAGCAGACCATTTCCTCGGGTCTGTAACCCACATGGCCCCTGCACGCTGAGCGTCATTTACATCATTCGGAGTTCCACGGAGATCGGGTTGGATGATGCGGAGGACTGCCGAATGTGACTCAGACGGCGGCGGTGCTTGATGGAGGCTGATTTTGTGAATGGTCGCAAGCCCCCCAGCAACAAGAGCCTCCACGGTGAGAGTCTGCTGGTGCAGGAGGGAAGATTCCAAGGCGGATATAGCGGGTGATGATGGCAAGGGTGAGAAAGTGGTCCTGGGCACCTCCTCGGTAGGAGGCGATCGTTGCTCGCCCCTATCAATTTGTGCATTCGGGGTAGAGGGAGCTGTGTGATGTACATGTTCTTGCTGTTCTGGCTTCACCGGCACGGTCAAGATCAACGTAGGCGGCGGATGTTCCTTTGGCTCGCCAAGGTTTGACTGAGTCAATGACGATCCTCCTCCCACCTCCGACGACTGCGGGAAAATGGCGTTGAAATGTTGTTTCGAGTTCTGGGGTTCTGTCTCGGTATCCCGTTCGCTGACCTTCGAAAGAGCCGGTATCGGTGGCATTGGTTCTCAGTTCTCTCGTGCGAAGGAGACGGTGCTAGAAGACGCATGTTCCTCCTGCTCTCCGACAGGATGTGTGCCAACCTCTCCTTTGCCCGGTTCCTCGACGTGTGATATGCCAGAGATATCATCTCGTCCGCTGTCTTTCACCGTTGCTAGTAGTGCCGGACCAAGCGTGGCAACACCCACAGCCACATCTGCGCCCAGACACAACCCAGGTCCAGTGGTATCCAGAGACGCACAGAGGGTAGATGAGTCATTCTCTTTACCCAAAGTAAAAGATATGTCTCCTTCGCCCTCTTGCGCGCTGTGGTCTAACTGAAAGTCTAGAGAGTCCTTGAAGGAGGAGAAAATGTCCTCCTCAAAACCGCAAGCGTGCTCGGCAGACGCATCAGCCTTGGAGTCGACATCCTTTTCGAGATCCAGGGATGTTTGAGCTACAGCTTCGGGAGATGTCAATCCACGACGTGCCTCAACATCAGGAAGCCTGTCACAGTCACTTGGCGGGTCGACTGCCATAACCGTGATGGAACTTGCGGATGCATCGCCGTCCACATGCCGCTTGGGCTTGACTGATCTGGGAGGTCGGTATGAAGGATCTTGCTGCTTTCTCCTTTTCTTGACTGCGTGAGGACATCTCCTGACTCCTGGATCACAGGATCATGATCATATGAATCGGCGTCGTCTTAAGGTTTTTAAGGATCTCCTCTCCAAGAAAGTGGGCAAAGGCAGGAGCCTTCTCACACAACGCTTTTATGACGGCAGAGAATTACAGCGGACTGTTATACCCTGGTCTGCAGGACAAAGATGCCGAATCTTACATACCTCTGACTGAGCGGACTCCTCGTCTAAAGCCACCGCCGAGACGAAGGCATTGAACATATGCAACGAGTTTCGTGCCATCCTGGAGAAGGACGCGTACAGAGTTACACATTCAGATTGGTCAGGAGTCAATAGAGAAAAAGAGGATGAAGAAGAGAGGGAGGGTAAGCAGAGTCGGGTCAGGACGCAGTTCTCTTATAGCCCGGCAGCCTAGGATGATCCTTGCCAGAGATGATTCAGGGGCGTGCTGTCGGTGGCGTTCCCACTCCGCTTCACCCGGGCCTTCCCCCCTTTACCAGCAATAAGGAGGGTATCATATCGTTAAGGGGTGGTAGCATCTGAGCGTGGCGGAGGAAGTTAACCGGCCATGGTGTGGAATACCGGCGGTCAGGGCGATCCCGCGTACCCCCTATTTGCTCTCATCACGGTGTACGACAAGATACCGTGACCGTCTATACTGGCGACCTTCCTGTGGCGAAGCTTCAAGGGGATCCTTGTTATCGAGGATCTGCGAAAGTCCAATCGAGGTCGATGTGAAGTTGGTGGCTGTCTGAGAGAGTTGCCATGTTAGGAGGAGCATTCCAGTCCTCTAGAGAACCGAAACGCACGACCAAGCATTCATTCCCCTGGGTCCCTTTGCCACGCACACGTCCAGGAGTCCATATTCTCGGAACAGAACCAGTGCTGCCTAATTCTCGTTGCTGGTACCGTGAAGTAGGCCGGCATAAATGACGCCGGCTGGGGGCATCTCCTAGCTGAAGCAGTGGCCCATAGAGATGCAAGACATGTATGGGCTGCCGGTTTGTCGGTCTCCTGATCCATCGTGAGGCAGCCAGTCGTCAGTTCATGCTACAGCTCGAGGGTCACAAGTCCACATGCATATCTACCCCTGTACCATTTGTCTATGTTGAATGGGGTGTGCCTTATGCCATGCAGTGGACGGTGGCTAATTCATGGTGCCGCTCGGAATGGAGTCTAGGCAACATCAGAGACGTGTCCAGGAGGTATCGATCACTACCTCCGGCAATTCTGACGTGGCTCCGAGGCCGTGTTTGCCATGCGTCTCGATAATACCTCAAAATCTCACCTGCCGAATGTGGCACGCATAGACGAGGCAGACTCGGCCACTCCAAATAAGGGGTCATTGAGAGAGAAGAGACCAGCGCCGGACAGGCAGCGAACTAGGCAGAGTCACTGGGATCAACGATGATACGTCCGGAACGCCCCTGTATGCTACATGGCGTGGCTTCCTAGATTCAAGAGGATTGAACACCACAAGCCAAGGCAGACTTGCCGTACGACAGTCCGGCGTTTCCGTCCCCAGTTGATCCTCTTCGAGGTGTTTTTCATGCGTCAATCCCTGTGTTCCGGGATCTCGTCGTGATGGGGCGAGTTGCGCTCTGGTCAATGTCAGATAAGGCAGCGATGGCTCGGAGTCTCTGGTCGCAGCCACTCTCCGATGCATTATGCCGCGCCTGCTTGACCGTTTCCTTTCGCGCAGCTATCTTCATCTGAGTTATCCATGGAACATCCAGGGGTTATGTAATGGGAGGCCTACCAGAGGAATAAGTTCGCAGGCCTCTCCTCATCTTTTGACCGTCTAGCCCTTCTACCTTTCCAGATTCACCTCTGCCATTTCACTATCGTTCATAAAAAGTGCCTTCCCCTGTCAATGACAACATGATTGAGCATCTGGAGGGTCTTCTAGGCACGGGAGATTATCAGCCTCGTCTAACCTTCGACCATGTTCCTCTTCAACGACGCAGCAGTCTGCTGGAGAACATCCCTCCACCCACGGTCAGAGGTAGGAGTAGAACATCTCAGCTCGTGGCTTTGAAAGGACTTCCCGACCAGAAGTACAGACCTGAGTGGGGAGATTCCCGAAAGGGGTCAGCATCAGGATGTGGTTCTGGCACATAATATCCGATCGTCGGAATCGAATATCGAAGTGTTCTTAGGGAACCATGCACCCGAGAGCCCGACTAAAGACAACAGGACTCGGTTCAAGCGATCCGCGTCACCTGTGAAGTCGACTTTCTTTCGGAAAATGCGATCTGGCCGTGTTAACAACCCAACGAGAAAGGCCCAGGAGCTGAAGGAGGCAGGCATGTGGGTTAAATCTCTGACGGGAACGGGGGGGCTGGTGCGCAGGACACGAAAGTGGCGAGGGGGCAAAAAGACAAAAACGCCTAAGATGGTATTGCTATTGAATTTGGTGGACAGTTTGTGTGTTCTAACGCCCGACTAGGACGGCGAGACTGATCATGACGGTCAGCACTTCCTCTCTGGAGCGAAGCACATATTTGGATCGTGATTATGACATTAAAATACCATCGCTACAGAAAGTCGCCGAGATGACAAGAGAGCAGAGACACGACTTGGAGCGAGTGTTGGGTTCTTCATCATTGGCGGAAGCCACATAGACACTGCTTCTCCCCTTACGGACCGCCTTCCGCAAGTCACTCAAGGGTTATTCAAGAGGCCGCAATAGATGAGGACCGTCGCTTTGCATCCCTAGGCATGAACGTAACCGAAATCGAAGGCAATAACAGAGCGAGGTGGCAGTTTTATGACGTTCATTAAGGCTCCAAGAAAGGCTTCCTGGTGCCCATGCTATTCTTAGCCAGCGCCATAAGATAAAAATAAGGATACCTTTATTTATTATGGTGCCTAATAAATTTTGAACTTGACAACATTGTGTTATTTTGTGTATTTGCTATGTGAAATCCCTGGACACTTGTATGAAGGCCTTGCGCAAAAAGGGGGGAAAAGGGGGAGGAGAAAAAAAAGGGGGGGGGGGGGGGGGGGTAACCGGGAAAAAGGGGTAAAGCGAGCCAATGACCTGTGCATCAATGCTTAGTCATTTTGATAGAGCCTGCCACCGTTATTGGCTCTTCCCCCGCCGACGTCTTGGTGCCTTGCGGCCTGATGAAGTCGTTGACAAAATCACTCCGTCCAGACGATGCCCAAATTGAAACAGCTGTCGGCCAGCCATGCATCAGCCACAGCATCTTGAGGTACACCGCCTGAGTGAGAAAGAGCAAGAGGCGCTCGTCCGCGCAGCCCCACGGATCAAGAGTTCGCTTGGGCCGCTCGTGGGAGGCGCCCACCGTCTAAACACCATAAGCCGCGATGAACTGGAGGAAGGTTGTGCGGGCTTTCTCGCTCTCTTCAATCCCATTGATAAGGTATGAAACGTCCGGTGTATTCGAGGGCAAGGCTGACTAAATAAGTTCCATGAGGAAGTAAGAATTTCATCTTTCCATGTCTTTAAAGAATCCACAATTCCCGTGGATGCTGAGCATGGGCCTGTCCTCGTCATACCCGCCGAGGTCTCTAAAACCGCACGTGTCGGAGGGACGAAGCTAGAGGTTGGCTCTTATGTGTGGTTGACAGAGCCCGCTGTGGTCCACCCGGTTGCATTGTGTCTGGTGTTGGGTGCGGATCGAGACGCCGGAACGGGACCCAGCAGAGGCTCATAATATTTGGCCAATCATTGCACGTGGCCAGTTGCAGGGACTCCGCACCGCTAGGGGTCGAATCAGACGTCGGATAGAACTCGGCTGTTGACAGGTTAGCCCGCTGGACATGTAAGCCAAGTTTGCTCGCTCACCTGCAAGCGTCCTGCCTGAGGCGGCCGCGCTTTCTTCGAAGAGACCCGGCTCTGGCGGCTTGGGCTGGTCGTACTGAGATATGTTGTCAACATGACCATATGAAGTATCTGCTGCCTGTGCTGCTTCCCAGAGGAGATGCATGCCCTGCAACGTCGTATTGACAGCTTCGCTTGTCGGCTGGTCATACCACCCCGGCAGTGCTCTCGCGACACTCTTGTCTGGATTGCTTGCGGGGTTTCGATAGTCGATGATGGTCTGGATGGCGATGCCGGGAACCTCCGTTGACTGCATAGGCGTTGCCGTTCCCTCGTCTGGGGCCCATCGGCCTCTCACGTCCCCGGTCGGTGCGACCAGCGTGGCCCGCCCCCTTTCGGTGGTGTGTGACTTCGACGCTGGCGAACCTGTCAGCGCAGCTGCAGAGACATGGGAGACCCTTACCTGTCGCAGAGTTGTAAGCAACGAGCGGCGCCGCATCTCGCAATAAGGGGGGCCGAGACTGAGTCTCGCCACCGTTCCACGGCTCACGGCTCCCGGCCGTCACGGCACCGCTCGACGTGAGCCCCGCCGGTAGAGCGAGGGCTCCGTTGTAGGCGGCAGATCTGTTCGGCCAAGATACCTTCCCGCCCAAACCTTGCACGTCGCTGCCAGGCGTTATCATACCATAAGCCGGGCCCTTGTATCCGGGCGCTGACGCCCGCTTCTGCCGTTTTCGAACCCTGCCAGGTGTGTTTTTCAATCCCCAGCGTAGGGACTCTTGCGAGGGTTCCCAAGTGAGATCTGCGAGCCACCCTTTCCAAATGCTGGTATAATATTTGATGATCTTGTCGGCGGCGCCGTGGCATCGCCATCTCTCTGCCTTATCACGAATCTGGGCTGCGTAGGTGGGTATGATCCTGTCATCCATGGCCAGTGGCATGCGCATCTCGAGTCTACATGACTCCGTCAGTGAGCTGGGCTATCAACGGGACGCTAAACTCGCCTTGAACGAGCGATCGTAGTTGTCAGCAACAAGCCCCCGTTCCCTCCGGAACTCTCACCAAGCGCAATGTATCTTCCCCCGCTGTAGGACCAGTCAGAACAGTTGTTCTTGACTTCGTCGGGGTCAGTCAGTTTAGCTACGCCGGACAGGTAGATCGTGAGCGGATCTTTCCTTGGATTGCCGAAGCGTTCCTGGAATTCTGTTCTTAGGTTGTGGAACAGCACTAAGTTGACCCGTCTCCTGGCTTCATCAACGGGATCGAGATTGCGCCGCGAGAGCGCCCTGAGGCTGAGGTAGAGCTGGATTGGAGGGTCACCCTGGGGAAGGCTAAAGAAGGTCCGTGGTTCGTCTATCCATCTGGCAACGACGGCTTGCGTGACATCTCTTCTCCGCTCGAGATAGGTCGAGATGACGGTCGTGAGCTCGACGGGAAGCTCTGCCCAGCCTTCGTCGGCGGTGACGTCGGCCAGAAAGCCTGTCAGGGTAGCGAGGAACTGGCCGCGTTGAGCAGGAGCACGGAGAAGGTCCAGGGAAACAACACTCACAGTAGCGTCCTTGAGCTGGGCCGCCCTGAAGCTGCCGCTGTCAGCCGGCGCGCAGGCCGACGCCAGGTGGTCCGCTAGAGCTCGGCTGGATGCCACGCCCATTCTGGATGCCTCGAATGAAGAGAAGTGTGTGTTGGGCGGCTATCCTGCACAGGCCTGGTTCAATCGCGAAGCTTCCGGGGGCCCTGCGCAATCTCCGACACTTCGAGGGATCGGCTGGGTGACCAGGGCCGGTTTCTCGCAACTGCGTAGCGGAAAAATCCCACACCGATCTATTGGATGGTGGCGTTTTCTCGCTGCTGCATAGCAGATAAAAAAAGCGCACTGTGTTGCACGCAGCATGGTTTGCTGCGCCAGATGTCGCACAGTGCTGCATTTGATGCAATCTGACTGGATGGTCGGAGGCCAGGTTGTTCGGCGAGGACTCGGGGCACCGGACGGCCGAGCTTACAGCCCCATTACATCCTGGATGCATGATAACGCAGGCGGTCTTGGTCCGCGTTGCATGATCACAGCGCATTTCTGACCACAGCATGCATTTCAAACACGAGTCCCCGCTGACGCACATCGCCGAGGAGATGTTGGTGTAGGTTGATTACCACTCAGCACGGGGCCGCCACGAGATCCGGGTCGCGGCCCGGCTAACACGGCGAGATAGCGCCGCTGCCGTGTGTCGCACGCTCGCGTCCAAGGGCCACAAGGCGACTAGTCGCTCTCGGTCGTAGGCCTGTTCCTGCGGTCAGGGGCACGGTAAGGCGGCCAGCGGTTGCCTTCTGTATGCTGCAGTATGCACGAGAACGCGTCCAAAGCACAGAGCGGTGAATTGAGAGTGCTAGCTGTGATAGATATAAACCGAGCCAAGCGCCAGCCAGTACTTGCCTTGCATGCCCGGTCCGGGCCGTACTCACATCATGGACCCGGAGTCAGGTCGGTCTGACGCTATTATTGTGTCCTGGCTCTACAGAACCCTGCTACGAACATCCTCCCTCGAAGTGGTCGACGGGTTGCTTTGTAGCCTAACGCGTCCACCCAAACCGGTTAGGCTCGGTAAATACTTCAGACTCTGCGATAATGTACGTAGCACATGGTATCGAGAAGACACCTCCTCTGACCCTGCGGCAGTGTCAAATCTCGAGTAGCTACAGTCGGGATGCGTTCCGCATATGTTTACTGGAGCACCAGGTGCTCGGCGCCAAGCCCTTCTTCCGTCTCAGTGGTAAACTGACCGAAGAGTCCTGCAACAACTTCAGGAAGTTGATTCTTGAAAAACTCGCCATTGCAGTTGACGAAATTACAGTAGAGGGCTCCATTGAGAGCCTTGACATCACGCTGGAATGCCCGGGCGTCCCTGGGTACTGCCTGGCTGTCGCGCAACGCAACAACCCCCTCCAATGGCCTGGCACAGACAGACAGATAGAAGGCATGAGACCATCAGTGTTGGTGATCAAGGACCTAAGCGATACTCTGAAGTCGTTCAAGACGCATCTCATGTCCCACTGCATGAAGTGGGCTGAAAGACAGGGGATGCTGTACGAAGCCGTTGCTGCTCTTGCATCAACGGAGGTGAGTGACCATCTGAGCCGTGCACGTTAGACTACTGACAGATAACAAGGCCGCTGCCGTGAGGGAGTTGCTCTCCCTTGTTGCGCAGTTCAGTCTCGCACGGGGTAAGTCGTCTCGCCGGCTCGTGCTGAACCTTGCTGACAAGCCAAGAGTACATAGACGCGATTGGCGAGGAGGTGCCGTTGATGGTCGCCTCGCAGTTTCGCAACATAATCAACATCACCCTCGCAGAGACGCAGTCGTCTCTAGTGGATCATTTTAAGGCGGTGACGCAAGCAGGGGGTGCGCAGCACTGGCAGGCAGCCTCGGCTACGGTGTTGGTGTTGTGCGACCAGATCTCGCAGATGACCGTCGAGGACCGCTTTCTTGCGCTCTGGCAGCCGTGGAATGCAGATCCTGCTCACGCGACCTGGGGGTCCTTATGCGTGTTGCTGGTACACTTCCACGATTATGAGCGTCGAATCGGCCACGCGCCGCTCAAGCCATGCGGTCTCTGTGTCAGGTGCTTCTTTGGCACAGTAGAATCGTCAAAAGAGGAAGATCCCAGCGAATGGTTGCGCGGTCCCGCCTGCGGGAGGCGCGGTTCTGGATCGACCGATGCTTCGGGCTGCTCATCGTTCTGATGTATTGTGGAGAGGTGTCTTGCGGGTCCCTAGCGCGCGCCTCCCGCCAATGCCCATCTTCACACTGTATGGCAGTGGGCGCCACGCGCAATACGACCCGTTCGCGGTCGACCGCCACCATGGGCCCCCGGCTCGGCCAGACAGGGATGGCTGGTTAGGCGATCGAGCTCACTTATAAGTCCTCGGTGCCCGTGTGCTCTCCTAGGTCTCTCCGGTCGCGCCCTCAGTCGTGATGGCTGTCACTACACATCTCCCTTCAGATTCTGCCGTTGACTTGGGCCCAGACCAGAGTCAATTCATTGGCCCGACGGGCCTCGACCACGGAGACGCAGTTCGTGGACTCTCCCGTCTGAGTGCACCCTGCGCTGACATATCCAGGTCTCCTTCTCGTCGTCCACCACATCCCTGGACCGGATCAGTGAGGACGCCGGTGGTGCGTTCCCGAACACTCCCGCGAGGCCTGCTACTGATTATCGCTTCAGCGTCCAATCTACCAGACGATCAGGTAGAACACGCCCGCCACGAGACGCTGGGAAGGAAACTACACTTCAGCCCTCCGCGGAAAGGCGGCCGTGTCCTCGACCTCGGTACCGGGGCCGGCGACTGGGCAATCGACTATGGTGCGTCTAGTGCGAGGTCAAAATTCTCCAGGCTGACAGGCGAAAGCAAAAGCACATCCCGAGGCGGAGGTTGTAGGCGCTGATCACAGGCCCATCCAGCCCCAGGAGTGAGTTTATCCCTCACGCGTTCCTCCGAGGACTGCTCAACTTAATGGTGCAGGATCCCCCGTAACTGCAGATTCGAGATCGACGATCTAGAGCAGCTCTGGACCTGGAGGCCGACATTTACTTTCCTCTTCAGCAGGCGCACTATAGACTCCTTCAAGGACATGCAGAAGCTATGCAGTCAAGCCTACCGGTACGTGTGCCTCTGTTGTTTTGGCAATAACTAACGGCCTCTCTCTCGCAGCACGCTGGTCCCGGGCGGTTATTTCGAAGTGCACGAAATCGACGAGTCCAACGATATTGCGGACCGATACGAGACTCTGATGGAGCAGGCGGGGTTCGTTGACATCGAAAAATGGACCCGGACTCTGCCCGCGGCCTTCAGACCAGCAAGACGGAACAGCGAACGGAGCCGACACATGCGCGATGGCATATCCTGCGGGCCGGAGAGCTGTTGCAAAGATGCGCGAGAGATGAGCAGGGAGATCGCCAGTGATCTGAAACTGTCAGGTGGCCATCCCCGAATCTAGAGGCGCCGCTGACATTCAGACAGGATTGTTGTGTACGGCCGCAAGCCTGTGCCTCCGGTCCACCAAGGCTCAGGTCCGTGTGCGTACCGCGACAACCGGACGAGACCGTTCTTCTCGCGTTGGTTTGGATGGGGTTGTTTCGGCCGTTGCGGTTGACAGGGCGCAAGCGCTGCCAGGAACAGCGATGGACATCTTGTGATCAGGGCAGTTCTGCACGCGCTGGTACGACAGATTGAGATGCTGGGGTTGTAATAAAATGAACAGCGAGAGTAATTTGGGACGAGGCTCTGATTCAATAATTCCATTCACTCCGAGATCACGTTTGCTTCGCCGTAGACAAGACACTGCTTTGACTAGGAAGTGAAATGCCGTTCGACGCACTGCCCCTGACCAGTCTATCGGCGACATCGACCGCTGTGACAGCACATGGCACGCATCGTGCATGTTCCCTGCTATGATCTGATCACAGGGGTGTCGCTGTCCTCACGCCTCTCGCCTTCCATTTGCGGCATCCCAGGCCAGCATAGCTGCCCGATCTCGTTCGACAGATAGTCATACCAGCAGCACGATACGGCTCTTCCGCTAACATCCATAGTAACCGGGCGTCAGGCGCACAGCCATTTTCGAGTTGGTGTGTGGCCGGCTCATGCGCGACCGTGGCAGGGTCGGAGCACCATGACAGCGTGGAAGAATATTGCATGGCTATGCGTCTAGAAGTATCGATATCACAGCCTCGTCATCATAGGAAGCTAGTTTGAAGATGGTGGGCAGGCCGCTTCTAAGCCGACATGGTCTAACATCGAGACGATCATGAGCCAACGAATGGCGACGCTGCCTTACTCTGCAAGCAAACGTTCGCGAGGCGGTCAGCTCCTTCTGCGGCCCACTAGTGCCTTCCTGCCTTGTCTGCTTCGAAATGGCCGGTACTATGAAGACTCGGTCGGTCACACTGGAGGGCGGAGCCAGTGTCTTCCACCCAAGGTAGCGCTCTAGAGCCACCTGCACGACGAAAAACGAGCGGGGTGTTCGACGGCCAGGAAAGAGTACTACATTGCGGCTCTGCTGGACACACCGCTGCCGAGGAAGTACAGAAGAGCCATCGCAAGAACTGCCGAAGGATGAGCCCTTTCGGACACGGAGGACACCACCATTTCGGTGTGTGCTGCAGGCTGGCCTGCATGGCAGGCGCACGTCAATCCTGCTATCTTGCCTGAGCGGCTCCGCGTAGGCTGGCAGTGTCACACTTCTTAGTGCCTGGACACGGCCTGCAGCGCGATACGCACCATCACTCCATCATAGCCTGGAACAGAGCCTCTTTCTTGACGCCGTATCGAGAGCCTTGCTCAGACCCTGAGAGCATAAATAGCTTCTCATTTTATCCATTCGGCAAGTGAGAGGGACAATTTACAACAGACTTGATTCAGAGCTCCAAACTAGCATGGGTGACCGACAATCTAGATCCACTCTGGGTGAGTTAGCAACTTAGCAATTACTCTCCCTTACTAATTATACCGGCAGATACCAAGCGAAATGCTTCTCGGTCAAGAGAAAGTACATCCAGATCAGGGGAATTTGGGCGCAGGCCAAGGGGAAGGGAGCCCAGATCAGCGGGATGTGAGCTCGGATCAAACGAACGTGTTTCCAGATCAAGGAACAGTAGTGTTCCTTCCAGGCCCGGCAAGTCTGTCTGCAGTCAACAATGCCCGCATGTCTCTAATCCCCTTCATGAAGATGCTCCCATCAGAAGACGCCTAGCTCGAGATGATGAGCTCGAGCGCTTAAGACGTGACAACTTGACGTTACAGTCACGGCTCAGCGAAGAAATGGAGGAAAAGGGGCGCAGGGAGAAGGTATACGAACAAGTCCTTCGCCAACGCGATCATAATCGCAGGAAATGCGATGATTTGAGGAAGGAGCGCGATGGTTTGAAGGAGCAACTGGCCAACTGGGTATCTTACTTCGAAATCGCAAAGAGGGTTGCCTTTCGTGGATACGACGAGATAAGAAAGATACCTCTCTAGATACCAGATGCTATCAAAGATCCACAATAAACGGCGCACATCATACGCAGGTCCCCCATTGGGCTATGGTAGTCGAATCCCTCGTCCATCTCGAAACACTACACTATAGTAGCAGCTGCTTTGGCTCCGTGTCTAGACTTCAGGCTTCTGGCCGTACACGATGCGCCTGCGCAGGATGAGTGAGTGCAAATGTCATGGGAGTAGGCAAGGCTCACAGGTAGAGATAGGAATGAATTTCGGGGTCCTTCAAAGCCTCGCGCATATACGCCAGGTACGCCTGAACTTTATCAAGACTCCACTGTGCATTCGTTAGCCTGTTCCCACGACTTGAGTCATAAACTACGCACCCCGAGTATCGCCGTCAACCCTCTAAGCCTTCCAGTCCCGTAAGCAGGAACACTCGGTTCCATGCCCCAACCACTTTGAACTTCTCCTCCTTTGGCCACGGACCTATCGGCACTTTGAATGTTTCTTACTTGACATTTACAAACCCAGCAGCCTTTATAGAGTCGCGTAGAGCCTCGTTTACTGCGAATGTCTTCCCTGTTCTCTCTCCGATCTCAGTAAAGAGCTCCCACTATTCCACCAGAGGTGAGTCCTCGGGAAGGGACTGATCGTCGGCCAATGCGCGTCCGGATAGTTCGACCTGCTCAATGAAGCCGCCAGGTTTGAGAGGACTAAAACGTATGAGGAGACGAAAAGAGCAGCGAGTGACGATGACTAACTATAGAGTTTGGTCTCTGTGGTTCTCCAGTCCGGCACACAGCCGGTCAGGCCACGGAGATGAACAAAATCAAATAATCCCTCCGGGAACGTCGACGGCGCATTCATATCGTCGACGGCGAATTCGCAGTTTGTCGGGACCATGTCCGGCTGGACAGGCGATAAGTCGATGCCATCAATCCTCGCAGATGGAAACCGCGTCGCGAAGTCTCTAAAAAGTTGTAAGCCTGGGATGCAGATCCGGTGGCGTCTGTCATGCTTCCGTGGACACTTCACTCCGCGATACAAGTACCCTTTCCCAAACGTTCCATCGTTGGCCTGGATAACCTCGGTGCCCGCAGGACGGAGTATCATTCGCGATGTAACTCCTACCCTCTTTAACTGGCGCCCTGCTGCGGCGCGGACGGCTGGCCTAGCGTATAGCCGTATGGTATCTCGTCAGAGATTGCTTTGTACATGGGGACTTCCCTAGACCACCACCTAGGGTGTCTGCTGTCTGTTTCCGCTGAATACGCGATCCCCTCCGCATGTACAATAGGCATCACCGCGGGACGGGGGCCGCTCCATGCCGGAAGCCCGTGCAGGTAGATAGCAGGGTCGAAGCTGACGAAGACCAGGGCTTTGGTGTCCTCGCCTTCAGTCGCGTACAGCAGGGATCTGTCATCCCACGTTCCGGTGACGTTACCGTCAAAGGTCGGCGGGTTGAGAACCCTGTAGAGATCGTCGAGGGAGGCGTCGAGGACAGGATCGGCCCGCACCAGATCTGAGTCAGACGGCCAGAACGAGATCGTGTTTTCGCCGTTGGCTCTGAAGAGCTTGCTGATCTCCTCCTCTGTGCTCAGAGATGCGCCCAGTTCCGCCTCGCAGATCTCGTCAGCGGGGCGCAGTCTTCGAGATCCAGCTAGGAGCCGTAGCCTCCGGGCTTCTGTCTCGGACGGCAAGCGGTCGACGACCAGGTCAAGGAAAGCTTGAGAGGCTGAATGATAGGACTGTACGAAGTTTCTGGTGAATGCATAATGCGACGGTGAAGAGGTCTCGTCACCGGGGTGAGTGTGGTGTGGGCACCGCTTAGGCGTCGCGCGAGAAGCATCGGATGGTGTCTCAGCTTCTCCAGGAAGGTTGTCGCCCTCGGCATCATGTCCCACTGCTTGCTCGCTCTGGCCAGCCGCGGGGACATATTCATCATTTACCTCTGGGAAGTCGAGGTCGGTTGTATAATACGTTCGTCGCCCCGACCTATGACCGGCCAACCACTCCGATCTCGACTCGACCACCTGTACGCGGCCGCTTTTCTCGTCCTTTTGGAGCCTCATAAAAGTCCAGCGGTCATCAATGGGGCCTTCTACATGATCTCTGCGCCACATTGACTGCCTGGAGGACATCTGTGTGTTTTGCGGCTTCGGGCCGTCGACAGGGAACTTGAAGGCATAGTAAAAGGACGTAAAGTCCGCGTCTCCGGCTTCGAATCCTGTCTCATTCGAAAGACCATAAAAATGTCCGTCTATGATCTCAAAGCATATAGACGATCCAATATCTGATCCGAGCATATCGAGCAGGCGTATCTTCTGGTCGAACCAATTGTCGTCGCGAATGCTGTAGCCCTGCAACGCCCATCGCACGTGGCCGTCTGCGTCAGTATCCGTGTGCGTTCCATAGTAAAGATACTCTTCGTTATTTCGGACGAATATTTGGTGTAAGTTCTCGATATATCGCACGGTCAGAACCCGGTGCTCGCGAAGGCTCAGCGCAACCAACCAGCCCTCCCCAGACTGGTCATTGAACATACCCTGCCGATAGAGGCAAGAGACCACGCCATCAGCATAATATAACAGATCAAAGCTGCACGTCCCAGTTTGCGGATACCCATCGATCTCTTCGCTCAGAAGAGAGTGGACATCAATGACAATCTCTGACCGGGAAGATGCGTGGAGATCAAGAATCCGCAGCTTGCCCTCGAGGAGGTAGCACAGCATCCCATTCTCGTAGAGATACGACTCCGCAACAGCAAGGAGTGCTACAAGATATGGCTTCGCGGACGAGATGGCCTGTCTCCGCTTCACCAGTTGACGTAATGCGCGCGCATAGTTCCCCGAAGCTCGCGCAGCCTGCGTCTCAGGCGCAAAAGGTGCCCCGGACTACAATCGTCAGTGCTAATCTAGAGGACCGGCGGAGAACTCACCATGAGCGCAGCCTTGCAGATCATCCTCCTGTAGATCAGGTACGCAAACTGTCCACAAGAGAGGCTTAAGTGGAAGACGTCCTCTGGATCCAGATCATATGCTATGATCCAAAGGATCTCGATGGGCACTTTTTGGATCGACATGGCACTTCTGTCACAGTGAAACGACCTTAGCGGCACGTTGTCGGAAGTGTTCTGACCGAGGGGCCAGAGCCTCGCGGCGTCCTTGAGCCAGCCCCCTTGTCTTATAGGCGGGATGAGACTGCGCTCGCCGCGCAGAGCCGCAAACTAGGCATGCCATCTCGGGGCACGCGCTGCGCCGGCATGCATGGTAGCCCCGCCCTGCCACGTCTTTGCGGCTCTGCAGGTCACCATTGAGGCGACAAAAGAGCCTACACCGATGGTATCCTGGGACAGAAAAGCGTCTTACGAGGACGACCGTTTCCGCGGTTTACATGGTAGACTCGGCTCGCTGCTGGCACAGTACCCCACCCTCTTGACACATGCGAACCACAGTCGCGCTCACTCCAGCTGTGACCAAAACATGCATGTTGTCGCGACGGTCCTCGGGTGGTCTCGTGCGGCCCGAGATGGCCCTTGCTGTGGGAGATACGTACGTGCTGCACCTCCGCCTAGCCAGCCTTGGGCTCGTAATTTTGGACCAGCGTCCATGTGCAGCGGCACCTGTGCCCCCGGGCTAGGAGACACCCATGACGGAGTGATCCGTGCACGATGGGTCCTCAGGTATATCGCTGGCGAGCTCTATCTCCGGGTTGTGGGGAGCGAAATGCCCGCCGCGGCAGGCGTCGCTCGTTCGCGGTGGAGACGTCGCTGCTCCGAGACCGATTAGCAGGCTGCACAGTGTCCCCCCACCAGCCCTGGCTGACAAGCGTGTAGGGGGGCCAAATCAGAGGTACCGTGCGGAGACGCAGTGGGCCACTCGCCGGGCAGGAGATGGTGGCCCTGGTCTGCATCGCCCGCGGCAATCCGGCGCGGGGCTACCTCTGCAGACCAATCGGATGCCTGGGTACCCCGCCGCGGTGACCTGGCGTCGCCGATAACAAGGCAAGCAGCCTGATACGGGCTCGTACCTGGCCAGCAGTCGCGGGCTGGCCCCTTTGTCGGTTCTCATCTCTCGCCCATCAGAACGACGCGGCGTACCCAGCTGCTGGGATTGCTCATCGGGCAAGCACCAGGGTCACGCAATATCCGAGCCAGCAATGGCTCGGCTCATTTCCTGCCAG
>JANBVO010000113.1:0-19217 GCA_030052745.1 Pleurostoma richardsiae
GGCGATATGAGGAATTGGGATGTGTGCGGGGAGATGAAAAAAGTGGGGGGCGAACACGAGCTTGCAATAGACAGTACAAGTGGGAGGCGGAGATGAGGGCCGGGATCCTTTGTAGCAGAGTGAACCGTCACTCAACGGACTGGCCATGGCTCAACCCCCGATACTTCTAACGACAACACATCAGCATCGTAAAGCGCTTTTCAACAAAGCCGATATTAATCTTCAAAATGATTGCAAGCTCCTCCTTCCCATCACGCGTCTGCTATTTAGCGGAGACATACGACCCAGGATTTGTCTGTAGGCATTGGCCCCGTGGTAGAGCCGTATTCGTAGAACACCTACGGTGCAGGTCGAAGGTCCGAATCTGGCCCCGCTCGAACTGGACGTGATGTTAAGTGACCTGTACTGCGGTTCGTAGGGGTCCTCAAAACGTGACCCTGGTAGTCGCAAAGGGGCCATTTTCGGCCCCTGACCGAGAAGTGTCTGTGAAGGAGTCTACGGGACTGTAGACCGTGACCAAAACATCCTTGCGAAATGGGTGGTGCTAGAAAGCCAGCTAACATCGAGGCTTAGGATCCAATTGCGCGAACATTGCCCAGATCATCTGGAGAGTCGAGATACAGTACAGTGCCGCTTGCAACGGTTTATGTACGCCTCGAGAAAGTGCGCGGGCAGGCAGATATGCGCCATGAATGATCATGGGCCCTACTCGTCACAGTGGGATGAACCACCGCCACTGCCCCGTTCGTGATCCGTCCGTCCTACCAGACGCCGAGGACAGTAATGACGCTACGCAGGCGGGAGGATCTGCTTCGCTTCTGGCCAGGTATACATCGGCTCATCGGGATCTCCTCCATTAGCCGAACACTCTTCTATCCACTTCTTATAGATCACCACTATGCATCCTTCGTGATCGATAAGTGTGTTTCGCACAGGATGCTCTCGTGGCTCTAACCCGGCATTGTCGTCGCGGAGCCCTCCTATCACCCGGAGAAGCTCCCCGGCCGCGACATGGTACTTAGTATCACCCGGGGCGCAGGTCAGGAGGTACCAGTCAGTCAAGGTTGAGCCATCCTGCCAGCCTTCTGGGCGATCGAATTGTTTCTGGCAAGTAGCGGCCTCGGAGAGCAAGTCAAAGTGGCTTCTCAGCCTCTCTTCGAGGCTGTGGGCAACAAGATCTACCCGGGCGCAGTCCGAGAGCGAGGCCAGCGTCCGATTTACCAGCTCCACGTCATCATACCACTCCGCATCCACGCGGCCGGTCAGCAGCTTTTGCAGGCATACGTGGATGAGAACACAGCCGGCAAAGTAAGCTTGAGATCTAGGGTAGAAATCAGCGAGAAGAACATAAGCGTACAGACGGACCACTCACATGCACACCCAACAGTGTCGCAGAACGCCTCCTTCTTCACAGAGAAGAAATGTGAGGCGCGCGGCCTGGCGGGCGGCCTGAGGCCCATCGCGAGCCCACCGCTTCCCCTCGGCTGTGAGCCCGCTCTGTCCAGCGAAACAAGCATACTGTCGGACAAACCGGCGGAAGAGCAATAGTATAGCACTGAGGTGCATCAGATGTAGGTAGTAGAGTTTGAACCTTGTTACTGAGTCCAGCGGCGAGGCGGCGAGGTTCGATATGTGGACTCCAGGCGGGAGGGCGTCGTACCACACGCTTAGTGATCGTCGCAGAGTAGTAAAACTCTCCAGGGGAGGTTCCTATGAAAGCACGCGTTAGAAACGAAATGCTGATGGGTTTGGTCCTAGCTACCTCGGCTGCCAAGTCCTGCGACATCTTCTGCCTTAGTAGACATATATCTGTGAGTTCGCTCTGGCATAGATCGTCGTTTCGTAGTCCTCTTGGCACCTCGAGCCCTATGTCAGAGAAAATCAGATCGTCGACTGCATCAGCATCGTCCAGGCACCAGCCAACCATCGCCTGGAGCCAGAACTGCAGCATAAGGAGGCATCGAGTAACCCTTCTCACTTCCGCCTGTCCCGTGTTGGTCCCTGCCCCCCGCCGGGTAAGGTTCCAGCCTCGGTTCCGGGTCAGTCCAAGTCCCAGCTCAACATAAGCCAGGGCGACGGTCGGTCGGGCGGCCATGTTTCGCGCCGCTAGGAGGGTGCAAATCTTGACGGCACTGACGGGGCTAACTTCGATGCAGTCGTCTATGAACATCTTGGCAACAGAGTGGAAGTAGTTCTCAGCCGCAACGGAAATGCGGCCCCCCGAGAAGCTAGCGCTGACCGCACCCACCGCAGACACCTCACAGAGAAGTGGTTTGGTCCATGGCGCTGGGGCGTTCGTGACCTGGAGGAACAACGCTTCGGCGTCAGCATGACTGTAGGGGCAGAAGAGCGGGCCGGTGCGATCGATGTAGCAGCTAAAATACTCCTCGAGAACGACAACTCTCTGTAGTAAGCCGACAATGTTCTTGGCATCTAAGAGATTGTTGAAACTGCCTGAATGGGACTCAATCGACGGCGTGAGTCTCTCAGAGGCGACAGGATGGCTTTCTTCAACCGAATCCTGATAGGAATGCCGGAATCCGGAAGCCTGCAGAGGCGGACTCGGCGCCTTACCCTCGGTCAGGAATTCCACACGCTCGCTTCTGAGCCTTGCGATCTCGGTGACCAATCGTTGGTGGCGGGTCTGGCCCGGCGCCGTTAAATAGACGCACTCGATGCCCTTTGATGCGCATGTTTCGCATTGAGGACGCCCACCGCTGCACTGTGATGATGGAATGATGTAGGTTCAGCGTCATCCAAATAGTTGATGGACTGGGAGGGAAAGTGTGGGGCAGACAGGTCGGCCCACCCTAGATCTTCTCGTTCTACATGCTTCACAAGCAGCTCTGATGTTTTTGCGACGCCTCAAAGGCGGTGAAGATAGATCCGACGGCCTGCCCAGGCCATTTCGAGCGCCTTGGACGGGCACGAATCGAGGCTGGATGGGAATGAATTTTCTACTTTGCATCGTGTACAGAGGAGGCTCGCCCTCGCATCCCAAATGACGTCCCTCCGGGCATCTATCCTCACACCACGCACCAGCCCCACATATCAGCAATCACGGAGCCAAGGAACATGATGTGCAGGCGCTAGAGGCGTCAGAGGCGCGGACACCCCTCGATTATAGCACGGTCAAAAAACACCTTTCTTGCATATGCATGTCTGGTAGAGAACAGATGGGGTATGGAGAGTACTCGTAGAACCTGATGGCCTCTTGCAGAAGTAGAGACGTGACGCCTGTCCCGGATTCTGTCCACTCTACGCATGATTCCCATGGCGCTTTGAAGAGCTCCTCCTCGGTCCTGTTCCGTTTGTGCCTTTCTTGCGGCTTCCTAAACATGCCAGCCAAGTGGGCTTAAGAGACCCGCACGTCACACCGCGCATCCTATTCTAGACCCTGCACTCTCCGTCGCGTCTCGGCTCCCCGTGGCAGCCCCTTGTCTTGATCGCGTCCGCTCCAGGGCCACCGCGCGGACGCACGACCCGAAGCCGTGAGGGTGGCTAATCCGACTCTCCATGCCAAAATTTGAACATTATGGCATTCCGGCTGTTTCAGTGGTGCCAATTACTACAGAATGTCGTAGTGATGACGCTTCGGTCAGGCTAGAGCCATCATCTCGGCCACCCCTGGTGCTGCGCAAGATGCCAGCGAGCCACGATCGTGCACAACATGGGAGGACAGCCAGCACAGTCGTCGTCCGTATTCAGGCCATTGCTGCCAGCGCCGGCATCAAACAAACCTGCCTACACAGCGCCAGCACCCGGTTTAAACTTCAGCCTGAGCAAGAGGCCACGGGCTTCGGCAGCTTGTGAGCCTTGCCGCAAGAAGAAGGTAAAGGTGTGAGACCCGACCGATCCGTGCACGTCCATACATGACAGCCTAACTTTGCGTGACGATCCTGCAGTGCGATGGCAAAAGGCCGATATGTGGTCATTGCAGGCGCCGAGGCTACGAATGCGACTACAGGACCGATCCCACGGAAACACACGGAGCAGCGCACAGGCGAAAGGCCATTCAGTTACAGCACAAATGTGACATGTACGAAGAGCTTTTGGATATTATCCGCACCGGAGAGGATGCGGAAGTTATGGAGTTACTCCGACGCATCAGGGCTGGTCACTCCGTCGAACACATAATCGCAGGGATTAAGGAGGGGAGGCTACTCCTTCAGCTGTCAGACGACACTGGGCGTCACTAGGCGGAATGCTATGAAGACTGTGCATCGAGCACCATGACAAACTGGACCGGAGAAGCCACTTGTTATGGAAGGCGAAACGTTGCATAGAAAGTTGGACAAAGATGTAAGGGCTTCCAGATTCGGCGGACCAGATGGTGTCGTGCTCTGGCGCGTCAATATCGCAAGACATTCTACCATAGTAAGTCCTTTTGAAACACTAACCCTGGGGAAAGAGTTTATTCGAGCGTCTGATCTACAGGACTCATTCTAGTTGAGAAGTCGAATAAACAAAGCCACCCTGGTTAGGGTACGCCTCCGTCTGCGTAATCATCTTAATATCGGCCACCAGCTGCTGCCCCTCCGCCTCGAGCTTCGAGTTCTCTGTCTCCAGCGAGCGGATGTGCCTTCTCGCGATATCTAGGACCTCCGCCTTGCTAAGCCTCTGTGTTGCCTGCTCACCGTCCTGGGGATCGTCGTCCCGTAATCTCGCGACCGGCAGCACGGCGATCAGGCGCTCGAAATGCTGATTCAGCCGGTTGCAGTACCGTTTCTCGACTTGGTTATGTCTGTTGCGGGCGCATTTCTCCTTTGGCGAGATCGCCGGTCGGTAAGACCTAGATGCCCGCTTCGCTTTCCTGGACGCGGTGCGCAGCTGGATAGAAGGTGAAACCAGCGATTTGGAGCGTCCCTTGGCTGAGGCTGTCGCGGGAGCTGTACCTTTCGAGTTTGATTGCCTTGGAGACTGGACGGACTTTATGGTCAGGGTGTCGGCGTGTCTCGTCGCTGTGGCGAGTGCGTTGCCGCCTGAGAGGTTCTTGCATCGTAGTCTCTTGTATGGACGGTCAGAAGTGTTGACCTCCGCTTCCATTGCTTTGTCGACTCCGACGGGAACCGTTTCTCCCTGTACCAGCCTCTTCCACGTCGAGGTACCGTACGCGCCGAATGTCGCACTGCCCGGCCACAGTAACTCCGGTGGAGTCTCGGCGTTCAGGACTGATGGCGAGATGAAGTCGCTGCTGCCACAAGAGTTTTTGAGTCCAATCCCAAAGTCGGCTAAGGAGGTAGATAACGAGGACGACTGAAGTCTACCGGACGGGATCCTGGCACCTCCAGGCCAGAATGGCCAGGAGCCATCAGGGACACGATTGCCTTTAGGCCACATTCCAGACGCTACGATTGTCGGAACTGGCGATGTCACGGCGTCGCTGAAGGAAGGGTAAATCGGATGGATGGCCGGCGATCTGCAGATCGGAGTGGCACTGGTTTCCTACGTAAAAGTCAGACGATAGAGAAAAGAGCAGATAAATCCATTGAGAATTGCAGCAGAACAAACCCCTGATCCCTTGCCGAAGATGCTATGTGTGTGAATCGACCTCAAGGTGCCTGCGAAAATTAGCCGGCCCATCACCGCGATCACCGACGCTCTCGCTGATAGCATTGATTAACAGACTTGTACTATGTAGGGTAGATGCGACCATCTCCTTTCAAGGATATCTCGGGACGCGCCAAGGCGCCAGGCAAATGCGATGCTATCGCTCGTGTAAACGCAGACCTCATCGTCAGGAAAAGCCGGCAGGAATTGACGCGATCTCCATTCGGATCTATTTCGCAGTTTCTTTGTCACGTTCTATTCGTGACTCATCCGACAATTGTAAGTGGAATACCGGATAAGTCGCAAAAGAACAAAGAATATTGCGTTCGATGCAACCTTCTGCTTATTCCATGTGGATGGAGGTTTGCGCCGTTGACATCATTGGCATTGGTTCAACGATTTAATATCATGCTGTGATGGCACTACTATGTAAAGCATGTAGGCTACGGACTAAGCCACTCGCGCCGTCTGACATCTTTTGCGACCGTGCTTGATCTCTTATCACATCCAGCGGATTCGGTCCGCGAGAATCGGCGGGCCCGACCGTCTTAGCAGCAGAGGAGCGAGTAATCGAGCGGGCGCGAAACTACTAACGGTATGGTCAGAATCGGAGATGGCAGGGCTAGCTCTGGTCTGGAGATGCCGAGAATCGGTGGCACTGGACCCGACCCTACGTCCCGAGCTGACTTCGCGGCTGTTGATCTAAAGCCTGCCACTGATACAACGATTCTGGCAAGAAAAGTGAAAGACCCACCGGAGGTGTCACGGACAGCCGTCGGCTTGAAAAGGAACCGAGAAGAATGGCTGCGGTCGCCAGCCGAGATGCTAACAATAAGCAAGTGACGTGGGATTTTCCGGAGAGGATGCAAGTTATCTTTGCCACTCCTGCTTTCTAGATCCACCTTTAGTGTTACTCACCCGAACGGAAACCGCCCAAGATCATTGGTGATCCTTGTCCTGATCTGCGCGATATCTTGCTTCGCAATTGGCTGCATTGCCTATTAAAGTTCAGTTCCTGGGCTCAGTGTTAAGCGAACAAGCATTCCGCAGCACATCCCACATTCTTTTGCACCACCGAGCCCCTCCATTCCGAATTTGCTCCTGATTGGGGACGATTCGCAACTGGCTTTGGTACACACGCAGCTCACTCAGAAGGATGCGCTGACACCACAGGTGAGTACAGTTCACACAAGGTGTCTGAAATTGAGTTTGGTCCTAGTGCACAATTATGGGGAGCACAACGGTCGAGATTTGAGGACTTTCGTTTGTCATTCGTGGGACACGCATGTAACGCCACAGTACCTGACGATGATATTGGATGCAACGGCAATCGGCTTTACCTTTGGCAGCGTACCTGGACTAGTCCTGACTTTACCGAGTGACAGAAGTCGAGGTCTTGTATATCATTACTGATGATGGAACTTCTATCCTTGTCTGGATCTCGCCCCGAAAATCATCTCAATCTTCTATCTTGGTATATTGCTCTGCTTGTCACCAGGACCGTCTCACCACAGCGTTGCCCTTTGAACATGCCAAGAGAACACTTGACCTTGATTGCTTGTTCAAACTGTCGGAAGAAGAGGACAAAGGTGAGCACCCATAACTCCTGCTCTAAAGGGTCTCTTCTGGCACAGATTCTGCTTGATATGCGATCCTCCATCTTGACTCGCGTTCCTGGCCACCGACCAAGGAGCTCGTTTCAATAGTATTGTGCCAAAGTTCGAAGGACCGTTTCTGACCCGGTGTAGTGTGATGGCAAAACTCCATGTGGACGATGTAGATCCAGGAATCACGAATGTTGCTACGAGAGTAAGATGTGGCGGACGAAGGGCCAGTTGCGTGCCGAGATCGACCGACTTCGTGCCCAACTCCATCAGGCGGGAATGATCCTTGATGCCCTGACTTCAGGAGATGACTATCGCCTCATTTTGGACAGACTACGCAAGGGAGAGGCCGTTGCTACCATCGCTAGAGATCTTCGTGTCCAATCAGAGGAGGCACCAGAATCGGACATTTCTGCGACGTCTGATATACCGTCTCTCTCCCTAGGTGTCAAGGGGAGAGAGACAGTGGATAGCTGGTTCCTCGACTTGGATGCGCCTTCCCAGAGACCCGCCAAGGAATACAAGGTTGAGATCAGCGCAGATCAGACTAGAATATGGCCGGCACCTTCGCAGACCTATCGGGAGGCTTCAGACGACGAGACCGAGATCCGGAAGACTTCTGCTGGCCGTGACAGCGTCTTCAGTTCGGGGCCCGCAACCAGCATCAGCGCCTCATCATGCAGCCCCTCTTCGTGTTCGCTCTCATTAGTGGCTGACAGCGCCACCAAAGTCAGACGTTGGACAGGAGTGACAAACGACGACTACCTTATCCGACAGCTCCTCTTCTGCTACTTCTCTTGGGAGCACCCTATCTTTACACTAGTACGCAAGAAGCCTTTCCAAGTCGACTTCGAAGACGGCCGGGAGAGATACTGCTCCTCGGCTCTCGTCAACGCCATCCTTGCTGTCGCGTGCCGCTTCCTCGATTCCTCTGCCACCATCAGCATTACGAACGGGCTCGCAGATCGTTTCGTGGAGGAATCTCACCGACTGATTAGTCTAGAACATGATAAGTCCAGTCTAACCCGTATTCAGGCAATAGGCGTGCTTGCACTGAAAGAAGCGGCCGAGGGACATCAGATGGAGAGTCATCTATTGGCTAAGCAATGCGCTGAAGAAGCTGTCGCTGTCGCGCACGCCTCTGCAAAGGAAGAGACTGAAGACGATGAATACCGGAAAGTCAAGGCGACTACCATCTGTGGCGGAGTGTCTCTATATCGGTTGGTCTCGCCACTAATCGGGCATTCCTCCCCTAATTAACTTTATCTTAGCATGTTGTCCTTGCTCAAGGCGTTCTCGGCTTCGCATGACAGCCAGAGAGTGGGGAATGCCATAGCTGAAGATATACCTTTGTCTGTCTTAGACGGTTAGTACTATCGCCCGTTCAAACCGATGACATCTGTACTGACAAAGCAGACATGCAAAATATATTCTACTCGCATGTGCCCCATTGCGAGCCTAGCAGCACAGTCGTGTTTGAGCTTACGGACCTGGCTCATGCTTCGCTTTTCGACCTGTTCATCCGTAAGCAGCCTGTCAAAGGCCCAGATTTGATAGCAGCCTACACAAAGTATCTATCCTGGTACGAGTCAACGTTCGAGAATCTTCGTCGCGACGCTGCCTGCACGCCGGCCGTGCTCTTCTTACAGTGGGTTCCGAGGAATTCGCCTGCAGAATCGCGGCTAACTAGACGTCAGCATCTACTTCCAATATTGTTTGATGCTTCTCCTCCGCCCATTCGCCCGCTTTGGCATCGTTGGCGCCGAGCTGTCTCCCAGGGCTGTGTGCCTGGACGCTGCCCGTGCTATCTCCAGGCTTGCCTCCTCCTCTTCCAGGCTATTCACCCTCCGACGTGCGCCCTGTTTTCTCCCCTTCCTGGTTTTAGCGGCTACGTTGACTCAAGTATGTCCTGAGCCGCTCCCGGCTGCGCAACTTTTCCACGTTCTGGCGCGACAGCGGGTCCGTGCAAACGAGCAGCTAGAGCCCAGCCCGCTTGTGACCACGACCCCTTCCTGGAATGCCTCGACTCTCCATACTGATCTTATACCAGCGCTTGTGGTGGGTACTGCGCAGCTCGCTGATATGAGCGAGTGCCACCCCTTGGCGGCAGAGTGGGTGTGCATCCTAGTTGAGCTTCGCACTGCGCTTGGGGCGGAACACTGCAACGAGTTTTGTTGCTGAGTGGGCTTAAATTGCCATATTCGATCGAGGTATTTTCAACGGCGGTTCGGCGCTCGGAAGCTTTCAACTCAGACGGAAATTGATGGGGCGAAATGCGGGAGTCGACAATTTCATTCACAAGAGTCACCTGGAATGCAGAGAGATGAGGAATAGCGCGTAAAGAATGCGGCATGCCGAGGTGTTAATGAATGAATTCGTCTGCGACTTTGATCTCACGGTGTTTATCACCTGTGATACGGCACGTGACGTCTTTGTCATAAATCTATCAACTTAAATAATAGGCATTACAAGTTAGTATGAGAGCATTAGTGTCCTGGTGGTTGTGTAGACAGGTGGACATACTAACGAATCGAGGTAGTCGGCTCAGACCTTTTCCGCCCCGAGAACACACGTGCATCTTAACCGCGGAACTCAATCCGGAAACTTAGAACCCGAAACCTGCCTTCCAGTACCTCACTTGTGAAGCTGCAACTGAACCGTTCACAGAATTGCGGGCGACCAAGTCAATCCGTTACCGACAAGATAGGATCTGGATGCAGAATCCTGATCCCGAGGTTGCATCGTTGTCGTGACGCAGGATTCCCCTGGACGTTGATCCACCATGTCGCGTGGTGGGGAATGTTGTCCTATGCCCTCGACGCTACAGCCGGTCTCCAGACCATGACCGGGGGCGCTTTGGACCGCTATCCCCTCAGCTTCCAGGCTTCTCTGAAGGCCTCGACGTAATCAAAAAGCGTCCACGCGAAGACAAGAACAAGAAGATGGCTGCCCAGCGCGCAAATGTCATCATCAGAACCCTACTATTTGAAGCAGCCAACACAGGTGAGTCTATGAACTCTTCCAGTTCTAGGCTCTTCGGACGCCATGGTTATGATGCATGCTGGCATGGGCTTATTCCGCGAAGTTGCAACCTACTAATATTCTCGTAGATGATCGGGGCATTCTGGCTGATTACGCGGATTCAGAGTTGCAAATCTCTTCAAATCGCCCGCCCGTAGATTTCGCGTTCGCAGCATTCGTCATCTGCGAGTAGGAGCTGACCGTCCGGAGGAGACAGAATCATGAACACGTCTGGACGGGTTAGGAAGGTGACGCTGCAGCAGCTCTCATGCAGGGGCGAGCAGAAACTCAATAATCCGTACGATGACAAGAATGAGGCCGATCGAATCGAATGAATTTGGGGTGGGGTTCCAGGCCGACAGTTGACTGCGGTTTACCAATTATGCTTCCGTGCTCTTGGTAATATGGGGTTTCCTTTGGCTAATGCGGCTCAGCCAACGCACGGAACTACTTGCAACCCCACCTTTTTGACTTCGTCCGAGCGTCACCAACATCTTGCCCATCTCAACAGGCATAGCTCGCGCTGTGAGGATACTGACCTCTAACTTACAAGATCAGAGAACGGTATCTTTCGATGCTCTCCCTGAATTTCCTGCATTCCAGGGGAGGTGGAGGCTCTCCCCCTGGTCCCCGGCGGAGGATAGGGGTTAGGGGTAGGGGTAGGGGGTAGAAGTTGGAGGTGTTCTTGCGAAGACAATGCCTTCCATCACCTCAATAGATCATGTCTATAACCATACTCCGTGATTATCACTTCATTTCGACTCCGCCAACTCGTTCGCTTGTGTCCAAGAAAAAGCCGCACGAAGATATTTCCCTTCAGTTCTTGCCGTACTTCGCCAGGCATCTTGCTATGCACTCTTCAATGACGACGGAGCTCCCGTACTCGGTGTTACCGTCACAGCGGTGTTCGCCGTCACCAGAGCTCCCATATTGTCATGATGACCATCTGCTGTCAATTCCCAGACAGCCGCTGACGGTGTCAGACGGCAACGCACAGCAGCAAAGTCACCAGAGTATCAGGCTCTTGACCTTATGCTCTCAAGGCTGTTCTCTCACGGCGGCCCCTCCCTCAATATGGCCAATATCAAGGCTACCCGTTGTTCCGACTCAGTCAATGTGGTGCCGTTACAACCCTTCTGGCCACAAGTTCCAACCGCAACAGAAACGGCTGCAGAATGGGGGTGGAGATGTCAACCCGATCTACCTCTCGCCCGAGTTCAGGGAGTACCGGATGAGGCAGGCAGAGAAGCCCGACCAGAAGTGGCCAGACCTGTTAGAAGATGCATTCCTTGATGGTTAGTGCCACCTTCGACCGGGCATGGCTGGACGAGACGGATGAGCAATACTTACCATTCCTCTTGCAGCCTTGCTGCTGATCCCTCAGATGGGAAGGAGCAAATTTTCCATGAAGAAGCAGCTCTATGGTCGAAATATGCTGATATCAGAGTATCTCTGGATTGCTTATCTCCACTCCTTACCTCCTGGAGCGGAACCCAATCCCCTGGAGTGGCGTCGAGGACGAAAGCAAATATCAAGCCACATTCAGGTTTTGAAAAGCTTCTTCACACATCATCGATGCTGTAAGTGCCTCGCCATACCCATCTCGTATCCTCCTTGCGGCTTTATCTTCCATTTCAACATGAGGGTGCAGGGTCGTGCATGAATAGACGTCTTAGATGCATACGTCCCTGCTCGCTTCTTAATTCATGCTCGTGCGTCGACTAATCTGTGTGGCGCATCATCCCAGGCCATCTCTTGTTTGGCAAAGAGAAGGATAAGAACCCAAACCTCCAGCGATGCAAGAAACGCAAGGGCCATATCAAATCGAAACCGTTCAATACTAATCCTGTCCTGATTGCTCTGTCAGAAAATCGGCTCCCGGAGGTGAGACTCAACTACGATTACTTGGGACAGCTCCTTGCTTCGGACGCTCTGGTGACTGTCAGGCCACATACATGCTGGATCTACGTTTCAAACAAGAGGGACCGCGATCATTCTGATAAGAACAAGCCCGACGGTTTTGAAGGACTCGTTGATAAGTCCGTAATACCTTATGGGTACAATCTCAACTGCTTGGAGGACCGGCCGCGCCGCGATAAGGAAGATTTGGTCCTCCGAGAAACACTGCTGCACATTTACACACGAACCATGAAGCAGTGTGAGTCCACCTCAGTGCGTGACTTCTCCCGGGAGTGGAAAAGCACATTCCCAGAGCTTAATGAGGCATTCAGAATCGCTGCACAGGATTACCGTTGTGACATCCTGCATATGCACGCCACTCTAGACCTGCACACTGTTGATGGGGTTCCGGACGGGTCCTACCTCAACGGCATGGTCGACATCACCATCACCCAGCCAGCCCTCCGGAATCACAGGTGGAAAGTCGTCACGCGCTTGGCGCGCCCGTCTGAGCTCTGCGGTGGCAGCGAGGCGATGCTGTGCAAGATGACCGATGACATTGGCGAGCTGTTCCAGCACTGTCTAGGGTGCGACGACCTCATACCTTATTGTAGCTGCATGCGCAGCCGTAGCGGCGGCGATATTTTCCACCTACCATTCCCCGCCCAGCAGTGGGCGGCCATCCTCGGCCTCTCTGCGCAATACCCGCCCTATCCCGAGGTGGGAGGAGCTGGCGTTCGCCGCAACGCCGATGCTGAAGGGCAGAAGCAGAGGGCCAAGTCGGTCAGCTACGGTCCGGACCATTTGCCCGAGCACCGCAAGCGTAAGCGCCCTTACGAGCAAGACGAGGACGAGGTGAATGACCAGCGGGACCCTGTCGCTGCCGACGATTGCCTCACTCAGCTGGACCTCATTCGCAAAGTCGGGATGCTGCAGGAACTGTGGTCACGGCCCCGGAAGGCGCACGAACATCAGGGCTGGACGCGACGCGCCATTATAGCCTGGACATTTGACCGGTGCCATCCGCGCTTGGTTGGCAGGAACAAGACAGTGATGCTGAACCCCGGCACTGAGTGGCGCTTCGTGACTGCGCTTGATTCGGACTCGCCCGAGCACCAGGAAAAAATGTTCGTCGCTAGGGAAGAGACCGTCCAGAGCTACCCACCATTGCACCAGCACCAGCTCGGCGACATGGAGACGGAGGATTTCATCTCGGCACCGGACATTTCACGATCTGCAAAGCAGAAGCAGGATGGTCTGGGCGCTGTGGAGGCTCACCACCCACACATGGACAAGCCGCCAACTTACGCCCTGGATGGCATCGGCGTCATTGACTCGTTTCCGAGCGGGCTCGCCACACCACCACTCTCGGCTGCTTTACTACCTGCATTCGCTGGCAGCCACGACGCCTCTGCGATGGAACTCTCCGACCAATCCGCACAGAACATCCACTATTTACCAGCACACAAGTCGATCTCGACATCTGTGATAAATACCCTCAACAGCGACCCGGGAGCATTCGGTACTTACGGACCAGCGTCTGACGCCTGCGTCGTCAAAGACACTAGCTGGAAGGCTCCACGGCCCCACGGCGCGAGCCATCAGGCGGATTCGGTGTTGGACTGGACCAACGAGCTTCATCCAGACGACCCTAACGGGAGCCTTAGCAACCCTGGCTGGGATGGAGTACCGGTCCTGAAAGCTGGTCTACTGGCCCTGGCACAGCATGACTGGAACACGGCTGCCTCTGACCACTGGACTCTTTTGACGGGAGCCATTGCACCGGCGTCGCAAAGGTTGGATGCAGAAATGCTGCAGCGGCGAGTGGGATGGCGGCTCGAGGACCGGACGCTCGCCGTAGAAGGCGGCGAGCTCGTAACGCAACCAGTGTTGTTCCCTCAGCGGGTCCCGTGGCTGTAACCCCCAACCGCTGCTTGATGAAGTATCCAACAATGTAACGCGCTACATCCGGCTGTACAGTTGAAACACAAGATGAATTATAGGGACTCCGACGGGCATATGGTATTTTGATGGAACGCACAAGATAATGGCTTTGGTCCCGAGATCTCTTGGGGTAATGCTACGCTTTAGCTTCACGACATATTACTAGCATGCGGCATGGTTTGAGACACAAGCCTTTCGTTTTCTTGCTCACGTAGCCTGCGATCCTCCAGATGTGGGGTTCGACTTGGGGACTACTCTCTTCCCTGACAGTGCCATTGTTCCCTTTTTTTCAAGCGTCGTTTGCTAACAAAAAGGGATAAAGGGTATCATGGCCTGAGAGAGGGATGCGAGGGCACCAGGACCGCTAAGCTTTGATCATGCCTTTTTTGCCATAGATGTAAACAATGCAGGGATCACTCCGATGGAGATATCGCTAAAGCTCGACAAGTGTTGCCAGAGGCAAATATTCAGGCTCTCCAGTGCGTCGTATGCTATCTGGACCCATGTTTGGCATTGTCGTGCTGACCGTTCTCCCCGGCAGAACCGGACAGTACACCTCTTACGGGACGGCCTAACTGGTCCAGCGTCGTCTCATGCTACTTGGACGAGCATGAAACCTCCGAGCTAGGATTTCTTAACGAGCGGCTGCTGCCTGCCAGGAACGGCATGCGAAAAGTGAGCGTTATGGGTGGCCAGTATAGTCGCCTTCTTCACCGGTGCGACAGTTGAGGGATGGCCTCGACGTTAAGCTATGTCCTCCTGGAGTTGACCTGTGCGGCTATCATCCGATGACACTGCTTCCAGGGAGCAGGGATTGCCCGAAGGCAACTCATTCTGTCTTTCACGAGAAGGGGGCGGCTTGGTCCACTGAGACAGCGCCGTACAGCTTCACTGCCCATGCTGGGAGGTAGAGGGCACGTGGATGTCGCCGGATTGTTCCATCCACATGCAACGCGCGGCAACGAGTCGTCCAATCCCGCTCTGGCGTCAGAGATGGAGGGTGGCAGGGACCTGTCGGGAAGCTAGCCCCTGAGTTGCGACAAGCATAAATAGCCGTGAGAGTCCCCAGCCGTCCGTGGCCTTTTGTTCTTCTTTTCTCCCCCTTCATCGTTCCAATGGCGCCAGACTGTGAAGCCCAGCCACCACCAGCACCTCACCTGTCGGACCACGACGATTCAGATCCGGACCTCGACCTTCCAACGCTGGATCAGGTTGTGGATTTGATGGAGAAGCTGAAGGCGGATGGCTGCGGACGCAGAGATCTGTGGACGGAGTGGAAGCGGGAGAAGAAGATCTCAGGTATGCTGCTGGCGACCTTTGGTGCCGCCTTGACTGACGGGAGAAGGGGCATCTGCCAAGGCGACCGCCACGCGCTCTCCAGTGCGGCCGCGACGGTCGTCACGACTGAAGGAAGTCTTTCGAAAGTGCCCGGAAAAAGCACCGGGCTCCAGACGGTCTAGTCGGATCCAGCGGCGCAATGTGCGTCCTCCAGATGTAGGGCATGGTGTTTCACGAGGCGGATCTAGTTCGCGGGGTCCCAAGGGGAGGGTGGTGTAGGATGATGTCGAGCTGTGAATGCTACTACTTTCGATCTTGCATGTGCCTCACCGTGTCGTAGTGCTCTATCTCCCGGATCACGCATCCCAGGCTACGGCCGAATGCCTCCCCTCGGCGTGATTGCAAGCAGTCCAGATGGCTCCCGCGAAGTGCTCGCAAGGACGGAAGAGCGTAGTAGGCACGCCAGCAGAGTTTGTGAGCACGGGAAAGGGTGACAAGCAACTGTATTTCTAGCTCAGGCGCACTCCACAGCACTAGGACATACATCTGACCAGCGTCCCATCCAGCACGGCCGTCAAGCATGCTCCGCGGCCGGCTCCGTCTCCGAGTCCACCAGCTCCTCCGTGTCTGGCCCGACGTCCGTCGGCCCCTCAAAGTCTTGCCGCGTCAACATGGCGCGCAGAAGAAAGCGGCCGTCCTGTCGGCTGTCAGGTCACGTCTCCAGCCAGGAGCTGCATGCTTACGAGGTCACCGGGCGGTGGAGGCCAGTTGTAGGTCCAGCAGCGGAAGCCCTTGTGGACCAGGACGTGGACCGTCACGTCGCAGTCGGCCTCGAGCTTGTAGGCGTGGCTCAGGAACGTCTTGCGACGTCTGCGGAGCCGCGTGGTGCGCTGCTTGAGCGCCCTTCGCGCGGCGTCTAGGCGGCGTGTCGGTCTCTCGATCGCGTTCATCGTCTCAGGCTGATCAGTTGCGGATCTGTTGCAGACCTGGCCATCTCGGGCAGGCGTCGGCTTTGTAGAGGCAGACGCTGGCGCAAGCCGGGAATTGACCGTTACCGGACACCGATCTTGGCCGAGGGCCGGGACCCGGGACTCACCGCTGGGCGAGTTACCGGACACGGCTGGCGGCCCCCACAAGTGGGGCCAATAAGGCCCGGCGCCCGGCTTCTGGCTGACCGGTAACGCTGGGTCGACTCGCTGGTCGTTCCTGGTTGTGTGGTGGGCCTGGCTCTCGGCTGGCCAGTAACGCGCACAGCCACCCCTTCCGGTTACTGGGATCGACCGCCGCCCGGTCTGCCCGTTACTGGCGACGTGACCTCCCCTCCTCGGTCGTCGCTGGTAACGCGCAAGCCACCTCCCTCCCGTTACTGGGACCGACCGCCGCCCGGTCTGCCCCATTACTGGTAACGAGCTGGGACTGGTAACGCGCAGGCCACCTCTCTCCCGTTACTGGCATCAACTGCCGCCCGGTCTGCCCGTTACTGGCGACTTGACCTGCCCCTCTTGGTCGTAACTGGTAACCAGCCAGGACTGGTAACGCGCAAGCCACCTCTCTCGCGTTACCGGCATCGCCCATCGCCCATCCTGCACGTGCCCGGTAACCCGGCCCTGCCCGCTCCACAGTTACTAGCCATGCGAGCGGACCGTCCTGCGTCGTGGCCAGTAACTCGGCTTAGACTCTGCCCCGGTTACTGGCCACGCCTCCACCCCCTCTCGTTCCGTGCGCTCACAACGTGGTGTCCGCGACGCGCATCGGCCCTGGCGGTACAGGGCCTCTCTTACTGTGCTTGCTACGAGCTACAACGCGGGCAGACCGCAGCCGCTGATGGGAACAAAGTACTGTGCACATGTGGCATGATTCATCTTATCACGTCCTCGCCGGGATCCGCTCTTGCCGGCTTGTCCATCGGCAGTGGGCTCGAGCGGGACAGCATCAGGGCTCTGCACAGGGCGTTTGGGCTGGGATACGCGTTAAGACGTGGTGGATCTAAGTGAGAGGGCAAGCCATGGATCATTCTGAACGACTGTCTGCGTAGCATAACACGAACTAGCCTCCTGCAGCCGACCAGCAGCTGCACCCCCGGACTTCTGCCAGCGCTCATATCCTTCTTGGAAGGGGGATCTTGGGCTGACGCCTTCTTTTCAGCTTCTTCTGCCCGCATTCCACCCTCCTCCGGTTGATCCAGGGGAGCGCGTCTCCAAACTTACTGCCCCAGACGAACACGGTGATGTAGACAATCCACGGCGTCGGGGCGTCGTGCTGGAATGCCTCGATGTACATGACAGGAAGGTTCCCTCTGAAGTACATGTGCGCGCACGTCGGCCCGAGCACGGTCCAGTCCGACAGATTGGTCAGTTTCAGGTCGTCGTACGACAGTCCGCCATTGAAGGTCCTCATTCGCTTGGTAGCGTGCTTTCTGAAGTTTCTGGCTTCGGTGGGATAGTCTGCGCTCCTGACCATTCTGCGCCTCTCCATTTCGTTGCCGGTCAGGCTGGGGAGGGTCACGTCAAGATGGTGGTAGACCTCGGCAATAATCTTGCCTTTGACGGGGGGCCCCTTCTTGATGTCTGGATCCTCAGGGAAATAGATGTCGTCCCATCCTGGCGGCGCAGGATCCAGGCCCGGTAGCAGAAGACCGGCCCATATTCTCTGCCTGTCCGCGGCCGGATCCGAGCTGAACAGAATCCCCGTATCGTCCTCACTATCGTCCTCACTTTCCACCTCACTTTCCACCTCACTTTCTACCTCACCCCGCGGATGTTGCGCCCCGCGTGCAGCCCCCCCACTTGGCGTGGCGGTCCGCGGACGTTGCGCCCCGTGTGCATCGCCCCCACTTGGCGCGGCCTCCCGCGGGTGTTGCGCCCTGTATGCATCGAAGGCTGTCTTCAGGTCTTGGTCGAAGAGGCAGTTCTTCTCGAACAGCCAAAGGATCTGGGGGCACTTCCTCACCCACGCCTTAGCATCGTCGAAGAGCTTGCTCTTTTGGAACGTCTCGTTTTTGAGCTGGTACTCCAGACGAAACTTGACATCGGCAAAGTCACAGCCGTAAAGTGTGCATTCGAGGCTGAGCGCTTTCCACCTTGGTAGGTCGAGCTCCGCCCCTAATTCTTTTTCCAACAGCGGCCAAGGGCTATTGTCCTTCTCCTTCCCTTTACTCTGCCCAGCGCTCTGCCCGCTTTGCCCGCTCTGCCCGGCGCTCTGCCCGGCGCTCTGCCCGCTCTGCCCGCTCTGCCCGGTGCTCTGCCCGGCGCTCTGCCTGGCACCCTGCCCAGCATCCTGCCCAGCGCTCGGCCCAGCGCTCTGCCCGCTCTGCCCGCTCTGCCCGGCGCTCTGCCCGGCGCTCGGCCCAGCGCTCTGTTCACTCTGCCCGGCGCTCTGCCAAGCGCTCTGTTCGGCGCCCTCCTCTATAATCGGCGTCTGTTCCCGACTCCAGGATATCCAACTACTGGCGTAGTTACCGGCACGTCTCAAAAGACTCGGATGAACTTCCTGGACTGAGGGAGCCTGGCTCTCTGGCGTTGTGCGCGCCGTGCTCGCATTGCCGCCACTCGCCAATCCCGACGAACTGCGAATGGTCCGATCCGGTAGAGTAATGCTGCTGCCGCTGCCGCCGCCGCCGCCGCCGCCGCCGCCAGAGGTGTCTTCGGGTGTGGCGCGAGCTGCTTCTCCCGTGCCGGCGCTGCCGGACGTGTCTTCGGTTGTGGCGCGAGGCGCTTCCGTTGCGCTCTGTGACGGCCCTGCAAGCTCCTCTTCGTTCTGCTCAGACCCAATGTAGTCCCTCAACTTCTTCATGGCTGACTTCACTCGACTGTCGCTCGTACCCCACTCGATGGGGTAGTCGTCCTCGCCATTCTCCTTAAAGTTCTCGTTCTCTGGCAGGGCGCGCCGCAGGTCTTGGAGAAAGGCCTCGTCTACGACTTC
>JANBVO010000114.1:0-19034 GCA_030052745.1 Pleurostoma richardsiae
CGCTTCCAGCCCGCCAATAACCCAGTCAACGGAGGCAGTAGTTCCTTTTTTGGTCCAGCGGAGGGCTTTCTTGAGTGTCTTCGTTGTCTTCATGATGACGACTCATATAGCACCGGTAAGACCTAGGTAGATTCGACGTTACTAGTGTGATACTCACTGGGGATAGCAAGCGAAAGCAGTATTGGGGGGGCGCACTGCTAATTTTTGCCCTGACGAGAAGATGTTGGAATTTAGTGAAAAGAGAGTGGCTTAGGCTCTAGAATCAAGTTGCTGAAGCGCTGAAGGAAAGGCAGGCAGCCCGGGATCTTTCATTGTATGTTTAAATACTTCTGAGCCGAGACATAACGAGTCTACATGACTGTTGGCTACGCCTGTGCTCGCAACCATATTATCCCAAACATGGTGACCAGGTAAAGCGCGCGGCAAGAACGTAGCGAGGATTGCGAGATAAGATAAACTTCCAGTAGAAGGAAGCGTTCTATGCGCCATCACTGGCCAGGCCTTCCACTGTGGCCAAGAAATGCCCGAAATGGATCTAATTCTGCACTCAAACCAACCGAACCAAGAGCGCCAATGCTGACGAATAGTTCTTCATCCAGAATCCATGCGAGAGAGCTCTCATCACACGGCACAACAGGCAACGACACCAACGGCAAGATCGTGAGGCGGTGCACAATCATTGCATCACGTGACTTGGTATCTCTGATTGACTGATACGTATTTTTCTCAACCCCACCCCTCATGGTCACGTCAACAAGCTTCAGCGTCAAGAGATGCTAATGCTCGCTGGGAGGCGTTGCTTCTCAACGCGTACCCCACTCCGGCGTGTCTCCATGAGGATGTTTTCCTGCTTGCCTGGTGTTCCACGACTGCGACCTCAGTTCGCGACAACATTTTCGCCACCACCGGAAAGCATCTCGACCGATGTGCTCGTGGATGAAGAAACTGTGCCAGGCTATGACTGGAAGGCATTCTACCCGGCTCATCCGGGGGAACTGCTGGACAACCGATATGAGCTGAAGACGAAAGTCGGCTGGGGATCCTCATCGACCGTCTGGCTGGCGGGAGACATCAGCTTGTGAGCTACGGACATCCGGCGCACCATGTACCCCCGCCTCTAATACTGATTCTGTCATAGGAAGAGATGGCGAAAGCCGAGAAAATATACGGTTCTCAAGATAAATAGATGCGATAATACAGGCAGCGAAGATAGCAACCATGAGCTGGAGATGGCGATACGAATAGACGCCGCAAGCCCAGAGCATCGCGGTCGCGCCATCTTGTGTATGGCCGACGAAGTGTTCGGCATCCAGTCCCCTACAGGCTCATCCCATGTTTGCTTGGCGTTCGAGCCCATGAGAGATCCCCTGTGGCTACTACGCAACCGAGTCTGCGGTGAGCGAGTGACTCGAGATTGGCTACCGATCTTCAAAATCTATATCCAGATCCTGATCGAGGGCCTGGACTACTTGCATTCAGAATGCAAGCTCGTTCATACAGGTACGTCGTTTTGCTCAGTTGTCATTTCGACCCTACAATGTGAAGCTGGAACTCGCAGATCTTAAGCTCGATAACATCTTGATGACTTTCGAGAATCACTCAGTTCTCGAGGCTTTCGTACAAGCACAGAAGTCACACCCCATGGCCCAGAAGGTCGTTGACGGCCGTATCGTCTACCGCTGCCACAACAACTTCGGCGACATTACTGACCAGTTCTCCCTGAAGAAGATGTATCCCAAGATCACTGACTTTGGTCTCGCGCGACCTGCAGATCGATCTAGTCCGCTTCTTCATCCCATACAGCCTGACCATTGCCACGCACCGGAAGTCCTGCTGGGAACCTCGTGGTCCTACCCTGCCGACATCTGGAACTTCGGCGTAATGGTGTGGGACTTGCTCGCCGGTCGCGAGCTATTCCAGAGTGACGTGAGCAGCACGAGGCCATACAGCCCTGAGCAACATTTGGCCGAGATGATTGCGATTCTCGGTCCGGTTCCGGACGCACTGGTCCGGCGGGAACGACAGATGCGGGGTTGGCAGTGGAGTCCTCCCATCCGCAACGCCCAAGGCAAATTCTGCAGTAATGCGTCCGAGTACTTCGGCGGACCTTTTTTCACTGAGAGTGGTATGCCCGGAAGCGCGGCCCAGACCCTTCTTTGGTTGGGGCTTACCGGTTTCTAGGCAAGTTCGTGCGGGAGGAACTAATCCCCTACTCGCGAACGCTGGTGCACGAGGTACCAGAGTGCATTCCCGAGCAAGACCAGGACAAATTTCTCGCATTCATGAGGAGGATGCTCTGTTGGCTTCCGGAGGAACGCCCGACAGCTAAGGAGCTCAAAGACGACCCGTGGTTTGCCACCAAGCTCTAATATAGTTGTGGTATCCTGGCTCGTTGACCCTCATATTGCAGCGTTGGCATATGCTCTTTCCGGGTGAGAACAGGCCTCAAGTTGATCTAGGATACAACTCGAGATACAAGAAATAGACCGGAAAGGCGGACCTGTATACCCTTTTACTATCCAGTTCCTCGGCTCCTGCTCGCCTTAGTCACGGACCCACCTACGCTCGACGCCCATCACGCAGAGCCTCCACGCCCGGAAAACCTTTCCTACCCGAGAGGACACGGGCTAAAAAGTCCGTAAATTGAACCACAGTCTCGCCCTCCGCGGGCTCATAGGACACCCAGAAGACATTGCGGTCCACGGAAAAGGATTCCTTTCTGTGGCCAGAGCGTGCATCGACGTCACCGATAAATCTAACCCAGGCTCTTGCCATAAGATCTGCTGAAAAGAACAAGAAGAAAAGGGAAACCACTCGTCCGGCCCTGAGCAGGACATCCGTCCCTTTCGTAAGAGGGCCGCACCCCTCTCTAGGCCACCCATTGCTGCTTCAAAAAGTAGCGTGGGGTGTCCATCTCTTGCGGACGACTTGTAAGATAGGTGATCATCTAGTTGTCGAGGTCGGCCCGGTTAGCGGACTAAGTATCGAGGGAGAAATCATACTACGTAAGAATTGCTGCCGTCAGCTCGGGGCGGACGAAGGAACGAACGCTTTATACACCTGCAACGCTCCCTCAATGCTCTGAATTAGCCCAAACAGTACAGTGAAGAACACGGCAATCCACACAGCCCACCACTGCGCGTCTCTCCTACCGCCATACAGCCACTGCGACAGCGTCTGAGGCTCAGAGCTGTCAAATTCTTCCTTGAGGTCGACCAGACGATCCCTCCAATACGTGTACTTGCTGAGCCGCCTCTCTATCGAGCCGCTCTTAAGGACGCGTAGGTCCAGATTTTCGCGCCTATACTTATTCTTGAACCAGCGCGCGACCTGCTCGTCGCCCTGGGGAAAGAGTAGGGCTAGGGTCCACAGCGTCTCCACGACAAAACCGTTCGGAAAGGGATTGTTGACACTATAAGTTGCGTTAGTGGTACAACTGCCGTACTTTCGACGAGCTGGCACACCCTTGGTGACACTGCAGAAAGGTAGCGTGGTGGAAAATGTAAACCGTCTTAGGAGCGCTATTCTTCTCGAGAATAAGGTGGTCGTTCAAATTCGTCGTAAGCTTGACCTCCAGAAAAGCTATACGCTCGAGATTCGCGGCGTTGAACTTGGCGTTGAATTTCACGTCATCGGCGCAGGGGCTATTGTGGATCCCGCTGAAAAGTGGTATCTGCTTCAGAAAGACGTCGACGGCCCCATTGTGCCAAGTCGCGCAGTCCTGCTCACGGCCCGAGTAGGCGTTAGCAAAGCCGCCGGCGTCAATCATGAGGAGGAGTCGGAGGGCGAGGTCAAGGGCATTCTGGACCACGTTTGGCTTGATTGTGTCTCCCCTCGTCAGTCTCACTATCAGTTCCTCGTGAGATACCCCACGGCGGATTTCAGCGATTATTTCGAGGAGACTGTTTGTGGTAGTGAATGGGAAGGTGGCGCCCTCGCTCATTACAATCGCCGTGACTTGTTGGCATTGCTTCGTATAATACTGGAAGTATGCCTTAAGGTCGTTAAGGTCATCGTGACGACTGCTATTGAATACGCTTTCGGCGATTGCTCTTTGAGTATCGTTTGAATTAGGGTACTGCCGCAACTCGAGTTCAACTGGCGCCATTTTCAATCCGCACGGGCGTCTACTATGTAAGCAGATCCGCAGTAGTGGTACCCGTACGAGACAATGCGTCAGCGATCGCCGCCCCTCCGAGCAAGGGTTGTTCTTGTTAGACTCGCAGAGGGGTCACTAAAGAGCGCGCTGTGGTGAATTCAGTAGGTTCCTTGTCCTCGATTGATTAAACTCTTCGTTGACCCATCCCAGTTTTCCCCGTTTGTTCTGTCCACCGCCCTCATCTGTCAGAATTCGTATCGTTATATCCAACAGTTCTAAGATTTAGCGTCAATTATGTTGCACACCTTGGTCAATCTAATAGTTTCTATTAGATATGCGGCTCCTCCTTTATTAGCCAGTCAGGATGTTGTTAGTGTTCACGGTTCAGGGTTGATATAATGATGATAAGGCTGGTGGTTCTATTCAACTTCGTTATTGTGATGTTCTGTCTTATTGTAGGGTTTTCTAACTCATCCTGCCAGCAAACCTTATCTCTGTAACCGGAGCCCCGCGTATCTTACCCTAGTTAAATGAGGCGCTAGCATCGATCTAACATTTTCGAAAACAACCCTTGCTCAGAGGCCCGCCCACCGTTCCCGCCTAAGCATTTGCTGGAGCGCCATTGCTGCTAAACCCCATTGCCATAATCTCGCGGCTTCCGCATCAGCCCAGCATCGCATATATTTGTCGACCTGCTCAATCTCATGCCTCACTTCGCGGCAGTACCGGCTGGAGCAACTGCTACGGCCCAGCCGCGCGTGCAAGCGATGAATTTACCGTGGAAACGACCTCTCTGGGAAAACCCCGAGCAATCGACAGGGGAAGAGCTCGGCCAGTTCTCCAGCAATAAATACTACACCGTTGCCGGTCGCGCCTTAGAGGTCTATACTGCTCTGAAACCTCGAATCAAAGAGCTCCTGACAGAGAAGCAGCGGCGGCTGCCAGATCTCGACCAGGTCTACTTCGTCCTCTATATGATCGGACCGAGCCCGGAGACCACCAGGCCAACCCTTATGTTCGCTGGCGAGAGGTCTCAACGAAGAGATGCTATGAATATCGTCAGGAAGAGCAAGATCCTCAAGGAATATACCGGCATGCAGGTTGGCGACTGGAACTGTCCACCTCATGTCAGCTTCCAACGGCAGCAAGCCAGTTCAGCCGGGGATGCAGTAAATCCATCCGGCAACGCAATGCTCGCACGCCCAGAGAGCGTCTCCATAACGCGCTCGACCGTGGATGACCGTCTGACCGTCGTCGAACTTCAATACAATGATCGCATCGTTCACATGACAAGCAGTGTGCGGTTTGACATCAATGGCGCGCATCACTACCTTATTCCTGCACATGCGCTTTTCATGAACCCGCCGACGGCGGAACTCGATAATAGTTTGGGAAACGGGGATGACGATAACGATATTGACTTTGGAGGATTCCTCTCAGGGTATGATGACGAAGATGACAACACACTAGTCACAAGCCATAGGAGTCTGTCGTCGCTGGACTCGCTAGGATCTGAACCCAAGCCTGCGGGATCTACATCAAGAGCTTCTGGATCAGGCACATTTGCACGTAACATAGCGTCAGAAGTCCTCGATCCTATTCCGCCGGCCACTCCAGGGCCTGGTCTGCAGAACGTTTTAGTCACAATGGATGACTTCCCTGTGATCTCGGTAGATCTCGACTACGCCCTGTGCGCCGCTCCTGCCGACGATAGCTCCGCTTCAAGGGTACCGATTCTGGGGTGGGATATTATCGCTGAAGCGACCGAGCACAAGACGCCGATTCGGGTTCTTACAAATCATGGTATCCTTGGCGGAGCCATAGTTCGATCGCATGACATGGTGCACCTGCCGAGGAGCTCAACCTATGAAGAATTATACACTGCATTTTTGGAGCAGCCTATAAAACCAGGTGATTGCGGTGCAATGGTCTACGACAAGTCCAGTGAACAGGTGTACGGCCAGTTGGCAACGGGGAATAGCCATACACGAGCCTCCTTCGTTGTGCCCGCAGCGAGCATATACAGAGACATTCTCGCGAGAGTCCCGCAAGAAAGGTCTGGAGCGCCAACATCGGCATCTATCACGGACGAAGTGCCCAAGGCTATTGCTGCACAGTCTGATGGCTCATACCCGTCAGTTCGACGAGCAGCTGTTAAGGCCTTGGGCAACCAACCAACGCTGCCAGACGAAGTGCTCAAGAATATTGCTAGACGGCTTACTCATCCAGACCCATGGGTTCGAGAAGCAGCCATTAAGGTCTTGGGCAACCAACCAACCCTGCGAGAGGAAATGCTCAAGGCTATTGCCGCACGACTTGAGGACTCAGACCCGTCGGTTCGACGAGCAGCTGTTAAGGCCTTGGGCAATGAACCAAGCCTACCAGAAGAGGTGCTCAAGGATATTGTTACACGGCTTACTCATCCAGGCTCATGGGTTCGAGAAGCAGTTATGAAGGTCTTGGGCAACCAACCAACCCTGCGAGAGGAAATGCTCAAGGCTATTGCCGCACGACTTGAGGATCCAGACGTATGGGTTCGACAAGAAGCTTTTGAGGCCTTGGGCAAGCAACCAACCCTGCGAGAGGAAATGCTCAAGGCTATTGCTGCACAGCTTGAGAACTCAGACCCGTCGGTTCGAGAAGCAGCTGTTAAGGCCTTGGGCAACCAGTCAACCCTGCCAGACGAAGTGCTCAAGGATATTGCTATACAGCTTAAGGACTCAGACTCATGGGTTCGAGAAGCAGCTTTTGAGGCCTTGGGCAAGCAACCAAACCTGCGAGAGGAAGTGCTCAAGGCTATTGCTGTACAGCTTGAGAACTCAGACTCATCGGTTCGACGAGCAGCTGTTAAGGCCTTGGGCAACCAACCAACCCTGCGAGAGGAAATGCTCAAGGCTATTGCCGCACGACTTGAGGATCCAGATGTATGGGTTCGACAAGCAGCTTTTGAGGCCTTGGGCAAGCAACCAACCCTGCGAGAGGAAGTGCTCAAGGCTATTGCTACACAGCTTGAGAACTCAGACCCGTCGGTTCGAGAAGCAGCTGTTAAGGCCTTGGGCAACCAGTCAACTCTGCCAGACGAAGTGCTCAAGGATATTGCTATACAATGCAAGCACCCAAGCTGGTTAGTTCAACGAGCAGCTGTTGAGGTCTTGGGCAAGCAACCAACCTTGCCAGAGGAAGTGCTCAAGGCTATTGCTACACAGCTTGAGGACTCAGATCCGTCGGTTCGAGAAGCAGCTATTAAGGTGTTGGGCAAGCAACCAAGCCTACCAGATGAAGTTCTTAGACTTATTGCCGCGCGGCTTGAGGACCCAAGCTGGTCGGTTCGAGAAGCAGCTGTTAAGGCCTTGGGCAACCAACCAAGCCTACCAGAAGAGGTGCTCAAGGATATTGCTATACAATGCAAGCACCCAAGCTGGTTAGTTCAACGAGCAGCTGTTAAGGCCTTGGGCAACCAGTCAACCCTGCGAGAGGAAGTGCTCAAGGCTATTGCTGCACAGCTTACTCATCCAGACTCATGGGTTCGAGAAGCAGCTATTAAGGTGTTGGGCAAGCAACCAAGCCTACCAGATGAAGTTCTTAGACTTATTGCCGCGCGGCTTGGGGACCCAAGCTGGTCGGTTCGAGAAGCAGCTGTTAAGGCCTTGGGCAACCAACCAAGCCTACCAGAAGAGGTGCTCAAGGATATTGCTATACGATGCAAGCACCCAAGCTGGTTAGTTCAACGAGCAGCTATTGAGACCTTAGGCAACCAACCAACTCTGCGAGAGGAAGTGCTCAAGGATATTGTTGCACGGCTTACTCATCCAGACTCATGGGTTCGAGAAGCAGCTATTAAGGTGTTGGGCAAGCAACCAAGCCTACCAGATGAAGTTCTTAGACTTATTGCCGCGCGGCTTGAGGACCCAAGCTGGTCGGTTCGAGAAGCAGCTGTTAAGGCCTTGGGCAACCAGTCAACCCTGCGAGAGGAAGTGCTCAAGGCTATTGCTGCACACCTTGAGGACTCAGACCCGTCGGTTCGAGAAGCAGCTGTTAAGGCCTTGGGCAACCAACCAAGTCTACCAGAAGAGGTGCTCAAGGATATTGTTGCACGGCTTACTCATCCAGACTCGTCGGTTCTAGAAGCAGCTGTTAAGGCCTTGGGCAACCAATCAAGTCTACCAGAGGAAGTGCTCAAGGCTATTGCCGCACAGCTTGAGAACTCAGACCCGTCGGTTCGAGAAGCAGCTGTTAAGGCCTTGGGCAATCAGTCAACCCTGCCAGACGAAGTGCTCAAGGCTATTGCCGCACACCTTGAGGACTCAGACCCGTCGATTCGAGAAGCAGCTGTTAAGGCCTTGGGCAACCAACCAAGTCTACCAGAAGAGGTGCTCAAGGATATTGTTGCACGGCTTACTCATCCAGACCCGTCGGTTCGAGAAGCAGCTTTTGAGGCCTTGTGCAATCAGTCAACCCCGCCAGAGGAAGTGCTCAAGAATATTGAGCCGCAGGCGTGGCCACGTGGACTACGGTCGATGACACTCAGCACTGCTCAGGGAGTCATTCGACCGATGTCCAAATCTCCGGGAATGATATATCCGTAGCCTGCCGGGCTGCGGACGAGCTTATCCTCCCGACTAAGGACAAGGACGTGCATTTGCAGATCGTCATGATGTTTCTCTCGCTGCGGAAAAGGCAATGGAATCAGGACAATTTCCGAAAGTTGAGGAATGCCTTCGTGGGCAAGTGCTTCTTCCCATTCCATCTCTTCCGGAACTTTGCTTACCTACGTCTTAGGTGTTCGAATCCCCTCGGCATACCTGTTTACGTCGAGGGACTCAATCATCCATGACAAGATGGTGGACGTGGAAGAGTGGGTCAGAGGCATGGAGTACATGCGATGTGAGTGTATCGTGACGGCCGCACTTTCCAAGCTCCATGGATGAATAGATGGATAAGATGGGAGTACACAAACCAGAGCAACAGAGCTCGCAGCACTGATCGCGGCGGCCTTCGTCACAGTCTCGTCGATTTGCAAGGTTCTGCATGGGGTGGACAGTGTTAGGGGCTTTCTTGCTTAGCCCCGTATCCTGGCTGTGTTCCATTTCGGCATGACTGGAGGTAGGGACGCGGGAACTCTACTGGGCAACGACCTCGCCTGGAAGCTCTCTGGGCGATGGGAAAGACTTTTCAACAGTGCATCTTGGGCTGCAGGGAGCCTCCAGTGTACGCTTGAGAGGAGGAATGCGCAAGAGCCTCGCAGGCTGTCTCTCGAGGACTTGATTTCGCTCATGGATCCGGCAGCGCCTAGGCGTATCGCTTCTCGGTACGGAGTCATTGTCCTGTGGAGGGGATTGTGGTGGATTGCTATGCTCCAGATCAAATCGTGACTGCCTATCAAATAATAGCGCTGTGGTCGCCGTGGGCCGCTATGCGCTCCGGGTGCAAGCGCCGTCGCCAGAAGCGGACGTGGTGTCTTCCCGCGGCTTCGAACGCCATGGGAAGACGATACGCGCGGCGCTCGGAGGTATCTACTCTACTACATTATTTAGTCTTCTTCATGCGGAAGGCGAGATGTGAGCTCCTTTCTAAAGTCGTCGCTGTTTTAAGACAGTGCTTAGTAGACGACGTCGTCATCGGAGTTGCACAACCCAAACGTGGTTGGATGCGGGGATCAGCAACGTGGCCGGCTCCCGGCTTAGAGGCGGAATTTAGGCGGTGCGAAAGTCCATAGGCTACGGTACAGTTAGTGCCTCCGCTGATCACCCACACTAGCACACCAGCAGCACGGTACGGCGCCAGGAGACAGAGTCGCTCTTCTTTTTCGACGCCTTGCTTCCGATTCTTACCTATCGGGCGCAGCTGAAGCTTCGCATAATCCTCATCACAGCAGAGCTTGCCATCTACCAGTGACATCACCAGCTACTGCCCTGCATCTCTTCCGTAGAAACGGGGACTTAGCCGAGTAGTTATTGAGCCTCTACCAAGCTATCCAGTAAGGGCTCACGTGTCAGTTAGAACACAAGTGCCAGGCGAGGGAGACGACAGACACTATGGAGGAGGATTCTACAGCACAGGACCATGACACCAACTCGGCACCTTTGGCGACAGAAACAGAAGGGCGTCAATCACCACCTCATCCCACTTCTGCTCCCACGTCTCGTGCTGGTTCTACCTCGACCACATCCGCACCCGGCGCGTCTAGCTCCCCTTCGCAACGCCCTGCGAAATCGTCCGCCACGTCGTCGAGGAGAAAGAGCTCGCGCATTGTGACACCACATGCTTGTACACAGTGTCGCAAGAAGCGCGCAAAGGTGCGGCTGCATGGCATAATCTTCCCTGTCGTCATCCTTCCCTAGCAGAGTGCGCCATTTTGCGCTCCTTTCTGATTACCTTTCAGGAGACGGGCAGAAGCCTTGCGGCCGATGCAAAGCGCATAAGATCGCCGAGTGTGTATATGAGATCCGCACCAGACAACCTAAAGCGACATTACGGGCCGAGATCCAACGACTGCGTCTCCGACAGAGATCGATCGATCGTCTTTTCGCTGGCCTCGTCCGTCCCGACACGTGGCTGCAGGTCCTGGAACGTCTACGAAGTGGCCAGAGTGTGGAGAGTATATCGGAATGGCTGAGAGGAGCCGTCCCCTTGGGCGGCGCTGCCGCGCAACCGGGATCGGGTGCGCAGTGGCCCGGCCCAGCCGATAGCTTCACTACCGCGCCTGGCTTTTCCGAAGTGGAGGGCGAATCACTCATTTCCGCCGCCGCAAGTCTAGGTACGAGTAATACCGCTCCTCCAGCGACAGCTGCCTTCTCGCAAGGCTTCAAGGGGTCCGTCGAATCTTTCAACAGGCGCGGCGTTCCATACTTCCGGCCGACACTGTCTGCTGGAAGCAGCTCAGGTCCGGAGACTACAGGCTGGGGCAGTGATACCGGCACGGCGCATCAGCCACGCCTTGTCTCTCGGGGCGAGGGCAGTCGTCTGCAACCTTCCGATGGCCAGCGGTATCACCAACTTCTTCCGGTTCCGTCTTCTGCACCTCCTGAAGTGCAAACGCTAGCGGAAAGGTGGACGACTCTCACTTCAGATACGGGATTAGTGGAGCATCTTCTGGCGCTCTACTTCTGCTGGGAATACCCGATCTTCGCATCTCTTAGCAAGGAGCACTTTCTTAGAGATTTCAGAGCCGGTCAAGATCGGTACTGCTCTTCTATTCTTGTCAACGCTCTCCTGGCTCTCGGCTGCAGATTCTCCAGTCAGCCAAACAGTCGCGCAAATCCCGATGATCCTTACTCCTCTGGCGACCATTTCTTTGAGGAATGCCGGAGACTACTCGACGAAGAAAAGGACTATTATACGCTGACAACCGTCCAAGCACTGGGTGTCATGTCCGTTCGAGAAGCGAGTTGCGGGCGGGATGAGGAGAGCAGATTCTATGCGAGCCAAAGTATGCGGCTTGCGACAGAAATGGGCCTCCATCAGATACTCGCTGACGAAGATAGTGACGACGAAAACGCCGTCCGGGCAGCAACCTTTTGGGGTGCATTCACATTAGACCAGTAAGCGATCACGTCTGGATAGATCATGGCTCGGCTGAGCGTTCTGACTAAAAGACAGTGTTTGGTCGTTAGCGACGGGCTTGCTCCCTCAATCATCATACCTCCCGCGTCTCCCCCCAAAACCCCCTATAGTCGAGGACATTGAAGCGTCTTTGTGGATCTTGTACAGAGATGACGGCAAGTGATCCGCAACCCCGTCGAGACAGCGACGGCTTCATATTGACGCGACCGGCAAGGCATGCCCTATCAGCGATCTTTCCAGCAGCCATCCAATGTTCGGTCCGTATTCAAATTTTTTTGCGATCTGAGCGAACTATCGCGAGATTACGATCCTGAGTGCTGCGGGGTAGCGGGTGAGTCATGAACAACCTCGGGATTCTACTGGGCTACAAATAAAACAGGGGCTGAGGCCAATTTGAGCCTTGCGGTTACACAGGCAGGTGGTTGTAAAAATAAATAAGAGGTAATGGTGGTAAGGCCCCTCTCGGTGAATCGTGCACGGATCACAAGTGCCCTCAGACACTTGTGGCCCGTGCGTCCTCAGCTGTTTATGCTGTTGGCTCGAGTCGATCCACCACAGTAATGCCGCCCATCCTGCGAATCGGGCATGCTCTCGCTCGCTTGCCTTGAGGCAGCACCTCCATACATAGTCGCCTCACATCCAGATCCCACCTCGGCGGCCCCCGGTCTTCCGGCGGTCTACGTCTTCCAGATCCTCGAAGCCCCTGTGTCCAGAACGATCCAGTACCCAAGATCCGCGCTTTGCGCGCTTCTTCCTCGAGCTTGGCCGCCTTCTCCTTTTGCGCGGCAGCATGTGTCTCCTCTTTCTCGCGCTTCTGGTTCGCTCGCCGCTCCCGCTCAAGTGGTCATTGCTTTCGATACATTTCGACTGCGTCCTCAAACCACTGGCAGGTTGTCTGCGATGGGATCTCAAGCGATGGGTACTGGATGTTTTCAACTCGCGTCTTTACAGTTCCTCTGCGCACAGTTTCTCTACCCCTTTCTGACAGACAAAGTCCTCCAGCGACAGCTGAAGATGCACACCTGGGTCGGCCTGCTGGTTCGGAATTCTAAAACCTGCAGTCTTGTCGTGAGAAGCAATACTCTGTGAGTTCCGCTAGCTTGGCAGAATCTGATGATCTGACCTGGCCATTATGGACACATCCAACAGGAGCATTTACGCCCGCGGTTAGATGCATTCTGCCGTAGGGAAATTGTGATCATCTCATTCAGTTCTGACAGGTTGATCACCGACGAACCTCTGTAGCTGTTGTAAAGAAACCTGAAGCAGTGGTTGCTGATGTGGAAGCACGGGACGCTTGTAAAAAAGAGCCAAAGCAAATAGCAAGATATTACCGCTTGCCTGCCGTCTCTTAGGCTTGTTATTCCCCATCTCCTTCTTCGTAGAGTCCCGCTCTAGCCGGACCAAATACGCAACGCTGAAGGCAGTGTCACGTGATAAAATGTGAACACGGGGATTTGAGTGAGCGTGTCTCTAAACCCCACGCAGACGCGCAAGGACGCGTTTCAAGCCAAACTTAAACCAAGTTATTCTCAGAGCCATGGCATCGAACACTGCTGGCCAAGTCCACGCCTCTGGAAACAGCAGAGTGCATATCGGCAATGTTTTTTATAACTATGTATCTGACGGTACGACTTTGCAGGCACCTCTGAGCTAGCTTGACGTGAGCTAATGCATGCCAGACCGACGTAATCGCGAGAGTGCAAGACCGCGCGCATATCGATGCTTCAGATGCGACTCGACAAGTCATACATACTCTGACTGTCGGGCGTCTCAGGGTACTGTTGATATAGCCACTGAAGAGAGGCAAGCGTCCGGACGCTGTCGGTTCTGCGGAGAATATGGTCACTGGGAATACAGATGTCTTCATAAGATCTGGCAGTAGTCGCACGCGGGACCAAGTCACTCGCATACATTTCTGTCTCTCATCCACTAGTGTAACATCTCTATGCGTGTATGTTTGTTGGTGCGGCTGGTCTGAGCATCTGGAGCAGTATCAGTCTCCGTCGAATGACCGCCTCTCGTGCCCGTGTCGTGTCGCGCCAAGTTGCCCTGCCCGCCGTAGGTATTCCCAATATGGACCGCTGATTCCCCTTCAGCGTCAACTGTGTCAGCGGTATTTTCGGTCTGATCCGAGATGCTCACCCTACAGGCAAGGACGTTCTCGACAAACTCGTTTCCCACTTGCACCCGCGCCTTCCCTCGAGTGCCGATAACCCTTGCGTAATTCTTCACCGCGATCGCTCCGGCCCTTTCGGCCACTGCAATGGTCAGGACGCTGTCGACGTTCGCAGCGGCCTCTGACACCACGGCTAGACTTGGCTCGTCCCCAATTCCCTCGATCTCCTCCTGTGCCAAATGGCGTCGGGCTGCTTCTACCGGGTATATCTTCTCTAAATCATCTAGGAATCCCGTGATCTGCTGAACCAGTTTGTCAAAGTGTCTTCCCTCGTACAGGGCCCAGGCCATTTTCTTCGTTAGACTCGTCTGCTTCTGTCTCTGGCGGACCACCGATACGAGATGCCCATGCAATCGCCGGAACATCGGACGCATGTCGCTGTCTCGAAACAGCGCCAGATCTTGTTGTTTTGCGCCTAGTTCATATCGCCTGGATGTCTTGCGAGCTGACTGAAACAACAGCTCGAGTTCTTCGAGGATCAACCGGACCTGAAGCAACGATGCATCGACTGGTGATGCTGTCGCAAACTGAGAATCCTCGTTGATGGCTACCGCCTGGCCCCATCTACTCAGTCGTGTCTGGGCGATGTCGAGTCTTAGCCGGCCGCGTTCGAAGTCCTGACCGAAGTGGCGGCCTAGCTGGACATACTCGAAGCAGTTGATGCAGTTGTTGAAGAGGGCGGCCACACTCAAGGCGCTAACAATGGTACCGAATACCTCCGCCATGTGGTTCACGGCAGCGTGGTGTATAACGACGAATTGCAAGCTGCTTGATAGTGCGCATATTTGTGGTGTCAATCCACGGCTCCCGTTTGTGGACGTGAGTCTGCTGCGACACTGCCCCGCAGCAGCTGCAACAAGGTGGCGTCGATGATTGGTGGAGAAGGCAAGCCTGGCCACCTCGCGTGTCCTCCCAAAGCGAGACGAGCTACGCCTTTCGTCCAAACGCACCTCCACGGATCGAAGCAATCGATTGCTGCCCGCAACATCAACGCTACAGCTCGCTTCTAGGTCGTAAACCACATCATTCAGGGGTTGCCCGCCCTAGAGCCCAGCGAACAGTCCACCATCGGATACGACAAGATATAGACATAGGAAGATGAGCCTGGTTACTTCAAGATGGGTTACCCTGCGTGGCTCGGCAAGGGGATATCTTCCGAGGCTGTCAATATCGACCGACTACGTGAACCATGGAGATGGCTCTCATGCTAGTGGCCCCAACCAGATAGAGCGACAATTTGTGTGAGGTTTGACCACAGAATGGAATAAGAAGCAGTGGGTAACAAGGGGATAGTTTGTTGGTATCTGGAGACAAAGCAAGTCCCCGCGCCATGACTTATTTCTGACCGATTTCATGTCCAGCGTGTATAGATCCGTTCTCCTCAGCATGTCCATCTTGGATCTTGTTGTCGCACGCCACCAGCCGCTCTAGCACCTGCGGGCTCGTTCGTCCCAACTCTCTTAGGACATCCGCAGAGATGTAGTTCCCCGCCGTCACTCGCGCGTTGCCGGTCGCCCTCGCCTTCCGAATCAGATTTACAGCGCTTCGTGGCATCTACTCGCACTTAGTCTCACTATGAATTCTTCTGGTCATGCATCTCACCTGTTCGACCACAAGGTTGCCAGTGGGGTCCTGCCGCATCTGATGGTTGTGGGTATGGCGAGAGTCCTGTGGCTGAAGTCTGCTAGGACGTGACGTGCCGCGAGGCAACAGGCAAACCGTCAGTGGGCGATCCATCTGCCCGTTATTCGTCGAATCAGCCATGAACACCAAGCAGCTTAGATCGCAATTCTCGCAGTGGTATTCCAAGAGTGACAAGAATTGGAGCAATTCAATCGGCATGAGGAGAGTTTGTGAATGGGGTAAAGTCGAAGAGCGCAGCAGGGAGATAGGGTTCTTTAAGTAATCGTACAAACAGTTGGACATACCGCCCTATCGGATAATCGCACTGTCATGTACGGCGTCGGTGGTGTGGCAGTTAATCTGTTTGTTGGCTGGCCCTCTTTGTCAGCATGATCGTTGTGAATCCTGAGATCCTACAGGCTAAGGCTGGTCTCTCGCTCCGTCCGTACACCATAATAACTTGCCAGAGCTTCCTGTGAGAGAATGAAGAAAATATTTTACACCATGCGCCTTGAAAGAGGTGCGAATATTCTTCAGCCGGGCTGCCAGAAGAGCATCGTCTTGGGGGGCCTACAGTAACTTCTCGTCATGTTTGGTCTGCTAAGATGTTACGGTACTGGTACTGGTGTGGAGGGGAATCAATCCAGCTGACTCATCTTGCACGCAGCCGGGCTCCACCCCTCAGCGGGAACACGAGTTACGTCTTCTGCTCCAACCATCCGTCGATTATTGTGGTGCGGACAGCTGTGAGTCAGTCGTAAGCTATTGGCTTGCGCAACGGGTAGAGCCGCATCGCGGCGGCCTAGCCTCGCGGTGTTAAGTGCGTAATTACTTGTCTAAATAGGCTCCAGATTCACGCCGGCCCGCTTTTCATCTCTTTACCCCTAATCAACCGACCCCGGTGTACATTCCGACTCTTCTCTCCTGACCTGAGTGGAGTTGAGTTGTTTCTAGTGAACTGTTGCACACCTTGGGAGCGCAGAAATGGATGCCGGGTCTGACCTGGTGTAAATCAGCTGGGATCTCGCTAGGCTTGTGTTGATCTATGCCAAATTTTCCTTTGTTCGTTCCCTCCCACCCTCACATGTCGCTGTCATGGGGTTTCTTGGCGTCGGGCGTGACGCTAGAGATCAGTCAAGGTGACGACACACATATTTTGTCATGAGCTTTGATCCGCTTCTGATGTGGCTCAGCATGCTGCGCTGTGTTCATGGCGAAAACTTACGATCATACGTTCATTAAACATTGGTAGAGATAGCACCTGATCCCTTAGATAAAACGGACAGCACAAACCGGAGTCTCCATGGATCGTGAGTCCTACTCAAGGTGATCGGAATCTAACAACAATGCGGATATTGACAACAATAAAATTCATGAACTCCATGCCCACTGTCAACTCGACAAAGCCAAATGAGTACAGCGCGTGGACTCCAGGGACGCCTGGACCGTTCCTTGTAGCATTTGGCGGTGTCTTTATTATAGCCTTTATATTTGTCATCCTGTACGTGGTTCCCTCCCAAGTCCTGTGATCTACGAGTAAACTAATGAACAAAGCTATCTGACAATACTACAAAGACGTAACCGTCAATCTCAAAGAGACGCCGAGTCCGCGAAAGACAAACGGCCGACGCTTAACGACGTGAATCCATCACAGAAATACAAGGACGTGAAAGGGTTAAAGACGCAGGTAACTTGTGCTCCAACGCAGTCTAGTTCCATCGAAGTCTGGTAGGTTCCAAATTAAGCCGATAAAGGCTTCTCACCAATACTGATATCATTGTAGTGCCATCTGCCTCGAAGTTCTCGTGGATCAGGATGACGTCCGACGACTGAAATGTAAACATGTGTTCCATTCAAGTTGCATCGACTCTTGGTTCCACAAACACCATGTCGACTGCCCATTATGCAAGTCGACTTTCATACCAAATAGGCAAGGCGATCTAGGATCAGAACTTCGTTAGGTGAATTTTCACATGGTTGAGGCTCGGGGGCTGTGCTCAAGCGAAGAAGACTTCAAGCAACGAAAAGCTGGAGTATCGGGGTTCATTATGAGGAAGGATTTGCATGAAGGGGTTCCTTTGAATATAAAGGGATGATTGCTGTTTTCGACAGTCTCGAGCTCGATACCTGAGTTACAGCACTACTCCTCGATTGCGGTTCCCCTCATTCTGGAGTTTTCCACGATCCGGTGGGTATCGGCGCCGGCTTGGACCTGCGTCGGTCTGACCAGGATACTGGTCGAAAGCGCCGGGCATTGCAACGTAGAGAAGCCTCGTTAGGGTCGCCAAACAAACTTCTCAGTAGCAACCGACGAATTTTTTTGTATGGACAGAACGGCCTGCTTCGTGCGGGGTTGAGCGTGGAAATATATTGTCTGTCCGTCCACCAACTCCTCTGGACCCCCGAAGCTCAGTTTATCACGTCTTCACGGACCACGAATGCGACGGTGAAGTAAGGATCTTCTTTAACCCCTTAATCTGCCCTAGCACACTCTGCTTCCTCGTGCCTCCCTTCGCCGACCTCATCTCCATGCTCTTCTCATAGTCAAAAGTCTCCATAATGTCCCGCTCAAACCGCGCGTCCAACTCCCTCAGCCGCGTATACGCGAGCTTGTTCATCGGCATCCCCGCCGTCTCCGACAGCTCCGCGCACCGGCCCGAGATGTGGTGCGCCTCCGGGAACAGCACCCCTTTCCGCACCAGATAGTCCGCTACGTCCATCGCCAACATGAAGGGGTCCAGCGCCACCTTCGTCTTGACGGGCTGCGTCGTGAGCGTCGCGAGGACACCCTCCGCGATCTGGATACTGCCCCCCACCGTTTTAACTGCCCGTTGAGTAGGCGTCGGCGAGAAAGACAAAGCCGAACTCGGCCGACGAGTAGATGATCAGGTCCTCCGCCCAGCAGCTGATGTGCTGCATCAGGGGAGGATCCCCACTGCAGCGTCTCGACCACAAAATCACGATCCGCGACACCGCCCATCGAGTTCTGCCTATGACATAGTCGGTAAGCGGGGGACTCAAGAAGAGAAACCGTCCCACGTTTAGTGGACTTCACTGCTACTGCCAGTAAAACTCAGAGCGTGAGTTTCTTCCGTTAGTGATCGAGGACGTTGATACTTTAGGCGGTGGCTTCCTAGGTAATAGCTGTTTTGATCTGTGCACTAATGCGGTGAGGACAATCCGGTAGGGTGCCCTGTCACGATTAGTTTGGGATGTCGGGATTGGCGAGTGTTCCGCCCATGCCGACAGCCTGTCAGGCAACTAAGCCTGGCGGTCTACTGAGGCAGAAACCATGGTCACGCGGAGATAAGGATACGGGATCACGGTGCAGCCAGGGAAATCATTGCCCATATAAGACCGCACTCATCGCGTAGCTCAGTACCGGAAAAAGAATAGCAGTAATCAAACGCGTTGCACCAAGCTTCAACAGCTACAATCCAAACATCTGCCTCAGTGTACGTCCCCTACCTCTCCGCCAATATAAATGAACTTGTCACGATAAATTACATCTTTCGGCTGAAAGTAGGATCTCGTAGTAGTACATCGTAAAGCGAGGCACACGCGGCCCCA
>JANBVO010000115.1:0-17273 GCA_030052745.1 Pleurostoma richardsiae
TGGAAGTCCGTTATGTCTCGCAGGTTGACTTGCTCGTGACGTGGTTCGGTGGCCATCCGAAGTCGCAATTGCAGTGGCCGAGAGGGTCCTGTGGTGCTACCTGTGCCTGGGTAACTGTTAGCATTACCGTCTTGCAAATTTAGGACTTCACTGACAACTAGGACCTTGTCACTACTACAGCTCAGATCAGGGGCGCTGCTTGAAGGAACATTCGGGCTCTGTCCAGATGCGGGTCGTTTCGTTTGCCTAATCGATAGTGCCGCATACCAAAAAATTTGCCGCTTGAGCCGCGCCTCAGGAGTCCTCCAATGCCCGTTGCTCGTGATTGGAGTTAAGGTATCCAGAGTTACCAGACAGCGGCGGGTTTCAAGACGTTCGACTTCCGCTGCCACGGATGTCCTCTCGGCCTCACCTTTCAGACCTGACGCCGAAATCCTCTGGCATGGCTTGGTTCGAGTTCGGAGCAACATTGACATGTAGTCACGTGCTTTCTCCGACGGTCGGGGCGGACCGAGTGCTCTGCTAGCAGCTCGGGGGTCTCAATCTCAAAGTAACGTCTATTTCGAGCGGGGCTTTGAGGGGCCGGATTCGGACCATCGACCTGGACCGGGAGTGTTCTGCGCTTCCCGGGCGTCCGAAGAGGAGGCCTCCTCAGGACAACAGGTGTATCTTCTAGCTGAGCACCTGCTACAGTACTCCAAGAGAGGCGCAAACGTAAATGGACCATTGAGGATCCTCCAGAACATCCTGCGCAAGTATCCCTCCGTCGGACTATCCTCCAAGCCGAGTCCCGTTCGGCGCCGGCTCAGCCTCAGGTCAAAATAAGAAGACCGCCGTCTTTGCCATCGTCCAACACCAGACGCCTGTCTCGCCCAGCTCGACACTAACGGGATAGAATAACACCCCTGATCACAGCCTGCTATCCTGGAGGACGCGCCAACCTGTATAACCGTAACGCGTTCGATTTGTGCATGTCCGATGACGTCGTCTATCTAGGCACCGTTTCGAAACAGCCACGGCTCGAGAGAGCTAATACAGACCAGCAGGCTTTTCTAGACGCCTATCACATCCCTCCCATAATATTAGAAGCCGTGGGAAGGCGCCAGCTCCGCTTCCGTCGGCACGCTCACAGCATACCTCGTCCCCACACGATGTTCGAGGTCGTAGCGAAACTCCACGTCCACCTTCGGCAGGGACCCTGCGACGTGCTTCTCTGAAAGCCCCGATTCACAATCCACGAGGAGCGAGGAAGGCTACTCGGGGCAAGATACCAATCCCGTTGGAGGTCTGCGGTATGCGAGTCAAACTGGGCTGGTTACGGAACAGCGTCGGACAAGTCTCAGAGCTAAAGTCGCGGCAAGAGGTATACGACATTTTCTGCAGCTCAGGTCTTTTTCACCGTCGAACAGACTGCCCGAAGGACCATTCAGCATCAAAACGATTTGAGTCAGTTCCCCACGAGCATATAGATTATTGTCCTGGACTCCAGGGAAAGACGTCTCGAGAAGTCGAGGAGTATATCCTCTGTTTCCTACCAGGACGATGTCATCAAGAAGCCATGGACGATGGAGCGGTATAGATAGATGTAAGAACGCGGCAGCTACCTCTTAGACAAGAGCAATAAAAAATCACCCGCTAACGTCTCGTGAGATCTGTCGACCGCGCATCAAGACACATAACCGGTATATCGTATTGGGAGAGAGCTCCTGGCGCGGATGACGGGAATCAGTACTATTCTATCTGCATGTTACAATAGTCCTGCAACTTAATTCCCGTTCTGGAAGGATCCACGAGGGAAATGACATGGCACGGAGTTCTGAGGGATCACAGTGCTGGAGTGGATCCAGTTCTGTCCGTGCTGTTCCTTCCTGGTGTTTCCTGCACTCTACTGTGTCTGCGTACCGGCCTGCGGTCAGGACACGGTGGCTAGGACGTGGAGGCCAGGACAAGGTAGTAGCCAGGACATGGTGGCCAGGACGGATGTACTAGCTAGCGCGGGCTGGGATAGCGGCCATGCTGAGACAACCCGGTCTTTCTATGTAATCCGCGGCGGAAAGGATCCTCATCGGCCACATCGCATTGGTGTGGGCGCGTTGTCACCTTCCCACTACTGAAAAGCAGCAGAGTCAGAAGTTATACCGAGGCAGTCCTGGACCAGGGGCGGCTTTTCCTAGATGTTGTTGTCTCCTTTGCAAATCTATTTAGGTCTTTCTGGGACCGCTGAAGAGCGATGTCATACTGGACCTGCGCTGTCTACGATTGTAGAGGTGCCCAGGAGGCTGGCTAGCAGAGTTGTGATGGGGTGCAAAGGGGTTCCTTCCAAAGTGCGGAGGCCTGATTAGGTTGGTCAGTTTCCGGGCGGCATTCCCCAGATCGGACCACTGCTCTCGCCGTATGAGTGGCCGAAAACAGCTCTATCCTGCCAAGTGGCTGCACGGGTGCTGGAGTGTGGCGAGGTATCGCGCCGCGAAGTCTGACTTGTGTCGAATTCTGCTTCTCTGCTCCCTTATCTGCCTCGTTCTCTGCTCACCTCTCTTCTCCACTCTCTGCTTCTTTGACTCCATACGACCTCTCATGTCCCTCATGAGAGTTAAAAACTCAACACTCTGCGTTCTAGGACTTTGCCTTCTGACCTCCTATCCTAGGAGGTGGCGCTCGTGAATGATGAAGGTTGGTTGGTTTAGCGAGCACCTTGCGGATAATGCTGACTAATCAGCACCTAGGTTAGCTGGGTGGCTGAGAGGCTGTGGTGGCTGGGTATTACTGCGGATCAAAATGCCACGAAACGCGACCTCTTTCGGTCCCATCCAACTGATACCTCTTGAAAATGTCACGCCCGCCATGATAGATCAAACTCGATCACTTTGATCTATGAAGACCAGAACATCTCTTGCACTCCAGACGCGCTTGGTCAGCTTGAACGAGAAGGTAGGACTGACCCGCTTCGTAGAGATATCTGGCTGACCATGATGCAGACCTCCAAAATTTAACTCGCGATCTCCTCTCGGCACTGCAAGGCCTCCGAACCTCTCGTCTATTTCCCAGCGGTGGAGGCAGGAATCTCTTCAGCGATTTATGGAAACTCAACTCCACCGTTGACTCCGAGGACGACGACTTCGACTTCGACCGTACCAAGCCTCTCCTGAATGCAGCCCTCGCTGACAGCCCTGAGGATGCTGTTCTCTGGGATCAAGTCTAGAAAGCCGTTGCCGAGACCACTCCTCCTCCCCGACCCGTACCCTCTTCTCTCCAAGAGACCCCATGGCTCCGCAACACGAGCAGCTTCGCAAACTCGTCGGAACACCGCAAGTACTTGGACGATGTGCTCAAAGAGGAGCTCGGCCCTATGTATGTCAGGCTCCACGGCTTCCACGAGACATACTTTGGAGATTTGGCCGACCTTGAGACAGTATCTGAGGCGTTCTTCAAACACTGCATAGAAGGCAGCGATCCGCTCTTTGATGGCGGCTGGAGAGGATGGCCGAAAAAAGAGAACCAGGGTGAAGTGCTGAGCTGGTTTGCAGGTTTCTGCGGTATTTGCAGAGGATTACAAGTCAATTCCAATATGGTCAACGAAGACCACTAGCACAGCCCAATGAACCGATTGACGGTCTACAGCAAAACGCAAGATAGACGTCGGCTTCGTGAACGACCTAAGGCCAGGAAAGACTCGAGATGTCATTGGTCGCAGATCATGGTGCCGGGAGAGCTGAAGAACAACCCGTCCGCCGACAAAGCTTCCGAGGCATGGCTTGATCTTGGGAGATATGCGAGAGAAGTGCTCGCTGCTCAAGACACTCGTCGGTTCGTTCTGGGTTTTACCCTCTGCGGGTCTCTCATGAGGGTGTGGAGTTTGACCGTTTGAGAGGGATTGCCTCTGACCAGTTCGACATCAACGAAGCCGGTCTGCGGTTCGTATCGACAATCCTTGGCTTTCCGTGGATGAATGATGAGCAGCTGGGGTTCGACCCTACCAAAGGCTAGACAGGGAAAGCAGATAACTGAGCGAGATGAACAGACACCGAAGAGACCAAAACGTACGCAACTTGGGCAATTGAAACTCATATCTTCTTCACTACGAGCGTAGGCAGAGACTCCGTTATCACGCCATCACCGTGTTCTGGTAGACAGCAGGTGTGTTCAGCCACGCGATATCATCACCAGGAGTGTATTGCCAAGGACTGAAATGGTCGTGGTCCACCCCGACAAACAGCCTTGACGCGCGCGACTGCAAAGTTCATGAGTCTGCCTCTTGCTCTTCTTCCGACGGACAATCTCATCTCTGGCTCTGGCTATAATAATACCTCCGAACTCGTTGCAGATGGGCATTTGCACGAATAGTCTGTGGGTGCGGGGGCTTGAATATTATCCAATGTTTGGAATCATTTTGCAGCGTCGCGAGGACGAACTCGTAGATGATCGCCCAGTGCCAGTCGAAATCCTCGTCCACTTCTTCTAGAAGCGGTGGATCTAACAGAGGAAGCTCGTTCGGCGCCACCTTCGTCTATCTATAGCACGCGGGTAAGGGCGGGAACGAAGGAAGCGGTATCGATTGGTGGCCCATCGCAATCGCCGGCGACTGACGAGCCTCGTCACTGAATGCGCGTAGATTATTGATCGCATCGTCACGAGAAGGATATTAAGGCTCGACTTCGAGATTCCTTCGAGTCCGCCCAAGTATTTTTTCAAACATCCGGCACAGATCAGAAAAGACAGCCGCGCGTACAAACAAGTAACCGACAAGATTACCAACAGCTTCTCAGTCGAACGCCGAATCCTTGACATACCGGGAACATCCAGAATTCTTAGGTACGTTCTAAACCATAAGGCAAGCAGGTGCATGGCTGATTTCGTACGGGGGTGTCTTGGATGGCAAGACAGTCCCGGACTGCCCTCAGGGTTGCTTCTCGCCGAAGCTAACGGCAACCTTCAACGATACCTCGATGAAGATAACGATCCCATCCCTCGCTTCTCGCAAAATTGTGCTCACAAGTTGCTGAATCGATGGCGTATCTCCATGATCTAGGGGTGATACATTCTGAGCTACGTCCCGAGAACATCCTCGTCCACGCTACGACACCTATGCCTCTTGACCTCTGGCTCTGACATGCGAGAAGCTTGACCCGCATGGCGGGAGTTTGCCGGATTGGGGCTTCTTTTACCCCTGCTCGCAACCAGTATCAACGACTGCTACAGATATATTCTTAATGGGTCTGTCTTGTACACAATCGTTACCGGTCACTGGCCGTACCGAAGGCCCGGGCCTTTCGAAACCGCCGAGGAGGCGGAATGTTACAGAATTCCCTTACGTGAGGTTAGTCCTTTGGGGTGTGGTCATCAAGAAGTGTTGGATGAACGAATACACAAGTGCTCACGACGTTTTGCGAGCTTTACGATTCGAGATGAGTATCAATTGTGTGTTATACACGATGTCCAGGCTCCTTCCAATTCTGCTCCAGCCGTGCGTCATCTGCCTCTTAGGTGAGCACGAGTTATGCCAAGCGAGCGAAAAGGTAGCAACGGCGTTTGCGCCCAACACACCTAGACCTTGAGCTCGAGCTCGTTATCTCGATCTCGTGAGCCGGTTATCATGATTCGGTGCAAGTATTGACTGACAGCTCAAGGATTGGCACAATCATCCGCTTCGAGGACTGCGCTGATTGTGATGCTGGAGAGACAGGCCAGTAGTAGCAGCTAGCCAGACGAATTAAGGGCGCGAGCAAGTCTCCCGTAGTGCTTTTATTGTCATGCCTCGTGCAAGTGCCGTAGAGTCAAGCCTCACATGCTCGCTAGGCAGCATGCTTTTCCAGAAACGTATGATACACCTACTCAGAATCCACAGGCACGTCGCGCTTAATCATTTCTGTAGGGACACTCGCGACTCTCAGCCAGTCACACTGCAATCGAGAGGACACTGCTGGTCGTGATACACCTTGCAGTGGCCATAAGCAAACCACCATTCAAGTAATCCCCTCCAGGGATATGATATCCAACGCAGCTGCTCTATCTGACCCGGAGGACAGAGTTTGAGTGCTGCTACATGGAAAGGGATATTATCCGCGTATGCGAAGCCGAGATGAAGGTTCTGTGCAGGATCGACTTGCAGTGGTTCGCCGACCGAGTCCATCCGAAATTCGCCAACGCAAGCTCGTTTCCCGTCGACGTAGCGAAGAAGCAGGCCGATGATGGGTGAATATGCGGCCAATTTAACCTGGCAGGGGGTGATTTCCACGACCTTTTCGAGACGCTCAGCAGAGTAGAAGTAGTTAGCGGTACTGGATTCTGGGTAAGAGGACGGCGTGGGAAGCGCCAAGCTCGGCCCCGGGAGGACTTGCTCTTCGCTACCAAGCAAGTGAATTCCGCGATCCGAAAGGTTGAAAAAGATGCGAGACGGACTCGCGGGAAGGCTGAACATGCGTTTCCACGTCGGTTTGGATTTATTATTTTGTACGTAGAGACGTTGTGACACGTGTATACCGATTACAAGCCGCCTTCCTCTGGTAGTCCTAAGCTTGCTTCAGGGTTAGCTAGGTATCACCGGAGGGAGGATGTCCTTACCATCAAGCCCATATGTTCGTATAGCCTGCCGCGACGGCCCAAGACCTCTAAGATGAATTCGTCTGACTCAACAGGCATGTACATCCAGACTGGATAACTATGGCACGCGCTGATTTCCTCGTAAAATGCCAAGTCCTCCTCATCATGATGCGCGTGAAGCATCATGACGTTGCCGGCCCAACAGGCCGAGTATCCGGTCACTCCTGGTCTGTTGCAGTCAAATGCGGTCATTTGAAAGTTTTGGAGTCGTAGGGTCTCTTTAGGAGTGAATGACAAAAGAAAGAGCCGTTCTATCTGAGACGGGGACATTGTCATCGCCCATGTTAATTCTAAGGGGGTCGAGAGGGACATAGATGTGATGGTCCGAAGCTTCAGGCCCTAAGTTAGGCATGTGAGTGTGGGCAAAGATGGCTGGGAGGAGGCAATCTTACATCGGACTTTGCTTGGAGTCTCCTTAGAGGAAGAGGGAGAGGAACAGTCCGCCACCAGAGGTTCCTTCTCTTGCTACTGGGGAAGATTTTGACAGGCTCTCGTGAACTGGAAAATACTAACTGCCTGATCCCTAAGTGGTCTTCTAAGACGTATAGAACTTGGACGGTCGCAGCTTTGTCAACATCAAGGATCCCCGTGCTGCTAGACATCGAGCCAGCCTTGTCAGACAAATTCGCAACGTAGCGGACGCCGTCAATATAGACGTAGTCGGCCCATAACCCCCGTGAAATGTCGAAATCACAATCATAACTGCAGCGAGTACGCCAAAGTTCCTCCGTCGTGCTGACCGCACTTACACGCACGAGCTCGCCCGCAGTTAGAAGGCACAACTCCGAAGGCAATCTGGTATACGCCTCTTGCAATTTGTCCGCTAGTAGGGCTTGAATCCTACGGCAGCGTCTCCTATCTTCGTATAGCCCTGGTTCGAAAGAATATGCAATTGCACGGAGAAGGTCGCGTGACGGTGTCGAGGATGCGTATGTCGGACAGTGGGAATGGTAGCCAGGTGCTTTGCCGTCACGACGATCGCAGAACGGTGAGCAGGTACGAAAACTTGACTTTAGATTCTCGTCAAAGTGACTGACAGAGTCGTGAGGAAACTCGAAGGACACCCGGCCATCTATTTCTTCCTTTTGTCAGCACGAGGCTTCATAGGTTCAGCTATAACCATAGCTTACCTGCAACGACTAATTCGTCTCGTTCAAATGGAAAGCGGCAAAGCTGACAGCGGCGAGAGACACAATAATACTGTACGCCCTCTGACGGTGACTCTGATTCGGCTGACTCCATGGCTTTTAGTTTGCGAGGTGAGATGTTTTTCCTCTCCTTTTTTTACGGGGAAAGAATGGTTTTAGATTAGCCCCCTTAGTGCTTGGCATTCGATTGGTCACATCACAATTCAACCTGCCAACCGGGACCTTTTTTTCGACAGTGTAGGGAATGGCAGAAAGACAGGGGACTAAGCCAAATTCGGATTTTCCAGCCAGACCTCCTTTCCCCCGTTTCCTCACCAAAACATATTCTTTCTCTTTACCGTCGATAGCTAAATCGACATTTACTTAGCTAAGGTAGCTTTCATTTCTACTCTACATATTAACGTTTAAAGGAGTTGTAGGTGATAATTCTGATCAGTTGGCTGCACCTCTGGAAATCTAGACCCATATAGATTAGAGATAGCCGCTGATCACGTGTCGATTAGATAGGAATGAAGAGTGGGTCTTTTTACTGCCCCACAATATCCGAGTGGCCTCTTTCAGCCATAGTATTTCTCTCTGACTCTACCTCATTTACTATTTACTTTACTACTTTATTCTTTATTCTTAGATACGTATATATCCATAGATTTCATTAGGCTTGAAAAGTGCTCCGGTTTGGTAAGAAAATGCGGGGAAAAGATGTCTGGCTGGAAAATCCGAATTTGGCTTAGTCCCCTGTCTTTCTCCTATTTCCTACACTGTCTTTCTTTTAGTCCCGCCTGCCAACCAATAAAATCAAACTTACCTCGTCCTTTCACCAGACGGTCGTTGTTCTAAGAAAGCTTCTACCTCAACTCTCGGTATCACGACTATCACTACGCCAAATGTTTCCTTTGGCTGTTCTATTGGATAAAGGATGAGGCACTATAGATTGAAAGAAGCCACCAATACTCGTTGAAAACCAATGGCGTTACGAAGACCACATTAGCACCCAATGTCTTGTCCTGCGCAAAGCTCTTTCGGCCCTTCACCCAATCTTCTTAGTGTAATACGTAGTCTTTTTACCCTCTAAAGTCCATACTGTTCGGCCTTCGTAAGTCGCCCTCTTCCAATCCTTAGCTAGTGTAGTCTTTGTCTTTCCCTTTTCATCCTTGAATACAACCTCATCCGGGTGCATGAGGCGCACCTCCTTCTTCGCAGACACTGCCTGCCATTGTCGTTCAACCGAGCCGCCATCACCGCGCCTCGACGCACCAGACGGGCCCGCCACTGGTTCTCCGTGTGGCGGTGAGTATACTTCCTCGGTATACTGCATGCTTCTGCCCATATACTCGGCGTATTGCACCTGCCCTGACACATCCTGGATGTTCTCGCTTCCCCCATAATCCCCCGCTGATGGGGCAGGCCACGGATCCTGTGCCTGATCTGTGGCCTGCCGCATGACGTAGTTGATACCCGTCGCACCACCAGAGAAGCTAGTCTCCGCAGCCCAACTTCCTTCGGCAATCTCCTCGTTGAAGTTAGTCTCAGACAGCAGTGAAAGAGACTGGCTTGGCACGACTGGAGCCAGTCGTTGAGGTGGGTTGGCTTTGATTAGGTCGACCGCCTTGTGGAATTCATGGCCCTCTTCGGAACCGATGTCGACATATCTCCTCCGGGTCTGGCCTTCATCCAATCCATACAGGGCCTTAAGGGCCTGATCGCCCGGGCCCAGGTACCAGGCGCGGAATCGCGTCCCAATGGTGGTTATCGCATAGACGCCTGTTAATCTATCTCTCGCAATGGCGAGGGTGGCAGCACCGTATGCCTGCTCTTCGACTTCCTTTGCATTGCCATTAGGCCCCTTGGCCTCGTGGAAGATAATTGATAATAACGTGTCATCATCCTCGTTGTAGAATCGGACTACGATATCAACCCGCCTCAGAGAGTTGTCGGGCGGTTGCTCACAGATGACGATGAAGTGATCTTCCCAGAAGGTTCGTTGCAGAATGACTTGCCAAAAGGAAGATGACGGGAACTCATGTCTGGCACCTGCAGCATTCGCGTCATTGTACAACTTTCTCAAGACGCCTTTTTCAGGCACAAGACTCATGATGAAGATGGAAGGGATAGGAACGGTCCGTGTATTGCGAATATGCGACTTCTGAAGGAACTATGGGCTCTAGTGATGAACCTCTCCGTGGCACTACTGGGGCATCAACGTGGTATATATCAGTGGGGAACAAGAGGCTTCCTTAACCAGAATCTCACCGAATGAAATGCCAGTGTGACCATCCACATATTGTGCTGTGATGCTACATGTTACGAGGCCCAACGGAGCCCTCAAATGACCATTGTCGACCAAGCTACATCAGCTGCAGTGCGACGTGGCACCAAGGGTTCTCCATGTCGTTATCATCCTCAAGTACATATCAGCTGCAGAGTGGGAGTCGACCCCGCTCGCTACCCCGGCATGGGCAAGAGGCTGTGCGGAATCTACTATGTAGCTCGGCGGAAGCACTCGGTAGCTCAATATCCTGGAGCCTAACGGTGACGGGCATGCCCGAAAACTTAGGTACGGATCTGCTGACCAACAAATTAATAACTATCAGCGCCAGGTTTAGCCGATACCGAACGAACTGAGTGATAACCTAGGTGGCTGCTCCTCCAAACTGAATTGTTCGAACGGCAGTATCCGCCGTCATGGCACAACAACCATGCTGCTTCCCTCGCGAGCTCATTCTCTAAACCTGGGTCCAGCGTGCTCCTCTGCAACATGCGGCTTTTCATCATGGGAATTGCTATTGGCTGTTTGAGTGGCGGTGGAAATAGCAGCCATATGGCACTTTGACTGAGAACATGGCCGCGGAGACTGCTTTATATCTACCGGCTACCCCACCCAGCATCGGAGCCCTGCCAAACCCCCTACACTAGGACCTGCCCGATCGTGGCCGTGTCTGCCGACCGTGCCATTCAAGGATCCACGGCACACCAGCTTCTCATGTGGTCCCCGCGTGGGTTCGCGAGGAAGCCCGGCACGGTCAGGGGTCGGCCTGCCTTCTTCAGGGGCCGTCACATTCCTACGAGGCGCACAAGCCCCCCCTTCACGGCTTCGGAATGGTTCCCAGAGGGAAGCGGGCCTTAGAAGGGGTCGGCGTCTCCCTTGTCAAGGGCTGCTCCAAGGCAGACAGGCTTTTCGAGTGGTTGCTACTCGAGGTATTCGGCCTCACAAGCGACTGGCTCCTCAAGGCCACCGCCTCCCTCCGAGACAGGCTGACCTTTGGCGGAACGCGGCCGCATGAGAACGAATTAGTGCTAGAAGACAAACCATTCAAAGGGGTATTGCTGCTGCCGTGCGCTGGCCCTCGGCACAACGCTGTGCAGTGCCTGTTCTTGAGACAGGGACACCTACACATTAGGTGCTTAAGGAAAGGCTTCCAGACCGAACGGAATGAGCCCAAGAAGCACCTTCACTCTGCTGTATTTGATGTTTGACCAAGGCAGCCGATCCACGCCGAGGGCAACCGGCAAATCATAGCGTAATCCGTGGCGAGACCCGTGTCTTGTTCCGCGGCTGTAGTCTTCCGTGAGCTGCTTTGATACAAGAACGCACCGTCACTCCCTTTCTGACCCCTTTATTCTGCAATTCATTTCCATCATTTCGTCCATTTAATTTTTACCCGAGTCTTGGAGAACTGCATGATGGACGCCTTGTATAGCTGTAGCTTCCGAATCATCAGTGTGGAACGTAGGATTAAGTCCACAGATGACCGGTATGGATGGGAGGGAAAATGTGATGAGTGGTTCAATTTGAGTGAGTCCCTGATCGCTTGATCATATGTGTATTTCCTTCTGACGTCTCTTAGTCAAGGATTGGGAACGGCTTACGCAGGAATAACAGGATGAATACAACAACCTTCTTGAAAACGCGGGCGACGATACGCTGGGGTCTGTAGAGGGGTGTAGGATCGTCCCCGAAGGGGGTTATGATGTACTGTTACTCATATGGTCTGAGATAGACGACGCCTATGGGCCTATGGTGAAAGAAAGCGCCGGCCGCCGCCCGTGAGGCACGTCGTGCTTCAAAATGAGAAGTTCAGGAGGAGGTCAAGAAGTCTGTTTTGCGGCGCTGCGTGGCGAATTCTCTGCGTATTAGAGTAAGGCGTGCTTATTATAGCGGACACAGTATAAGCATCAGACCTGATAGGTAGCGCCAGGTGGGAGAACCTTCACTCTTGTTTCGTGATGTGATGTACTGTGTTTGTACGGTCTCCTGGCGTTAAACTGAGATTGCTGGTGCAGAGACCGCCCAAGGTTTTTGAGCTGCAGCCTCAGTCTTGTAATATCTAGGTCGGATTTAGTGGTTGAGAGTGTCCTTCGGCCACAGCTCACTCCTTCGTTCAGCGACGACAGGTGGCTGCCCGCGTTCTACCGCTAATTACAGTAGCCTGTACTGAGCACGCTCCTTCCACTTTTCCGGCCTGTCTATTTCCAGCGTCCCGGGCCGCAGCGAAACCTGCAGGTCGTACCGCACCAAGTCTGTCACGACTTCATAGCGTCTGCCCCGTTTGAATGGTGGGCGTAGTTGTCTCTAGTAATATGACCAGAAGTGTCATTGAAAGCTTAAAGCTACCTGCCTTAAGCTGACCTCCGTCCCGTTTCCTGACCGGTCCATATCGCAGGTTTCTGTAATACCTCCGGAATAGCCTCGCCGTGGTATCGCAGGCAACTTCCCGCACACATCTTGCGCCGGATGGGAATTAGCGCCGGACACTGTACTGTTGCCGTCTCCTCGAGGGCTAGCTGCTCAGAGCTGCATGAGATTTCCACGGCGGGCGAACGGCGCTAGACCTGTATCTCATACAAAGCTGCAGTCTATGTCGCCACAAATTACTACAGCCATGATTTGAATGGGCTATGACTACATAGTGCAGGCCTGTGTCACATCCCGCTCTTTCCGTCGCTGAGAAATGGCGCGTCCATGGGTCCTTTGAAGTGCTCACGGTATGGGGGCACATTGCGGATCCAGCAAGGAAGCCCAGCGTCACCTACCTATCGGAGATAATGTCGAGGAAAGCAGAATCTCAAGCTGATGCAGCTGTACTTTCTGAGGCAATCATAACCGAAGATGGCTAGCCTTTGAGGGGGAGAGAGTTGCGTCTCAGTTTCCCCGCCCTGAGGCGCTGAGAGGTGGTTAACCTCGCACCCATCCACAGGTACACGTACAACGTAGGCAGTCGTCAGCAGAAGTGCATCACTCCACTACAGTCTCGCTGCAATGACAACTCATATCTGCATCATCAGCGTCCATGGGTGGATCGCCGAGCTTCAGAGGCCGGGAATTCGCGCGGGTGGGTGTGGGCAAGTGCCTGTCTCCTTACCATACCTCGGAAGCGCCGCCTGCAGACTCAACAAGTGATGCGGCCTTCACCCCTCATTTTGACTAAACTTGGTACCTGTGTGAATGTCGGTCAGCAGATCTCAAAAGTCTACAATATGAGATGAGTCTTAGGAGGGAACCAGCTTTTCCTCCATCATTTCACATAAATATGCAGCATCATCGTTCCTGTTCTCGTCTGCTGCGATTCATGTTGGCCCTGGATAACTTCTGCAAGTGTGCCCGCTTCTCCAAGCAAAGATGGACGGAAAGCACATAGACCGCCTCGAATTCTCCATTACCCCCATCAGATTTTGCATCAAAGTAGTGAGACGGAATTTCCCAGAAGAAGCCAAAACATGGGATAAGAGAAGTACCATTCCCGTCTACTAGACTAATTACTCAGTAACTGACTCTACCTAAGTTGAAGATAATGGTTGGCATGATGCTCCAGATGCGGAATGGGGTACTTGGAATGCTGCAGCTTGCGAAGATGGGCTGTTTTCGCCGTTTGAACAACACGATTACATCGTCGTGCCTAAGGGGGAGAGGAAGAAGGGGTGGGAATTTATCGTGGAATTTTTGGAGTCAGACGCTGCCATCGCCAGCATGCCAGATTCCAAACTTCTAGCTGCCTCTTTCAGGAGCGACATTGTTCGAGATGGTGAAGAGATGTAAGGGCGAAGGTCTGGCAGAGGTTTCATAGGTTGGATGCCATCGTGGTGTGCTGCAGAGCCCTGCCTCTTCAATCTGTCACCAAACGTAGGGAGGCTAATCAAGAAGGCAGTCCGATTACGTCATTCAAACGTGCTGCGAAGTTGATGTGCATGTCCTTGTATGCCGGTACTGCCCTCTCCCTGATTTCAGGGGTCGGGTGCTAGCCGGCTTCAGCAGAACGACCGAGCAATCTGCAGACTTGATGCCATCAATTTTAGAAGAGAAGTGTACGGAGGAAAGAGTGTCGATTAGAGGGAGAAGCGGAGACCATTCCGAGTTCCATCCTCAGCCATACGCGCTGCTGCAGAACATTACGAGGTATCCGATGTTTCACATGGCGTCCGTCGTAGTGCATGAGTGCAGTAAGCGTATCAGAGACAGCGCTAACGGTGTTCTAAGTTTGCCACACCGCGCGAGCATGACCTCCGAAGACTGCTGGCACTGCTGATCTTGGCGTGGCAGGGTGCGTAGAGTCAGAGCTCCGGGTTCGAAGCGAAATAACCTCCTATCAGACATAAGACATGTCCATGTGAGCGTGAGCAGCTATCTCAGGCGGTGGCACTCGTAATATGATGAGAGCTGAAGGCACAGTTCGTTCAGGGGTAGCGCATGCCAGGGTGACCAGGCGACCGGCGGGCACGCTAGTACTCGGGGCTCGACCCGGTGATGGTACTGGATACTAATTTAGGGACGGAGGCGGCCGTGGCGGAATGATCTAACAACGCGGAAAGCAACCCAGATGCCAACCCTGGCGCTTGATCCAGTCTTCGGAGTACGCGGGCCAAAAGCACAAAAGCTAACTGTGCCACGATCTTCCCCGCGGCAAAAGGAGGAATGTCGGGCGGGATTTCTTGGATGCTTGTTCACAATTAATTTATTAACCTGGGATCCGTCCCTACTGTGTCGTTTCTCTGACTGACATGTCTGGATGTCGTCGATTCTGCAGACATGGGGTTTCAAGGTCCTCCTCCAGCTTTGGTCTATCCTTCACATCCTGTCCACGCTTCTGCTGTCAAGCAAGAGGTCACAATACACCCGACATCGAGGACACAGTCCTGTCTCCCATCAATTTCCACGGCCCTTCCCGAGTTTCAATGGGGTTCGCAGGTGAAATCAATCTCCACGATCTTTCCCGAGCCTCAAAGGAATTCGCAAGCGAGTGGTGAGATTCGACCTTCACCTGTTGATAGAGTGCACGTCCCATCCACACGACCTCCTGGGCGTCAAGACTCTGGGTCCTGTATTCTCAGTCCGACAGGAGGTGGGCATCCAGACACGGCACTGCAAGCAATCTCGCATCGCCCATTAGAAGACTCAGTCTATCTCAACAATCCGTCCTTTCCACAGAGCCAAGGACTTATCTCCAGACACAGTCATTGGAATGACTCTGCCAGGGTGCCTGACCAGTTAGTGAAGGTGGACACCTACACCGGTTCGAAGGTAGCTGACGGGAAGAGATTACGGAATGCAGAAGCGTCTTCTCGATACCGGGCAAGGCAGAAAACAAGTTGGCGAGAGGAGAGACTCGAGCGCGAAGTGGATGAGATCCGCCCGGGGGCCGAGAGTCAGAATGCAGCTCTGCAGGATCTCCAAGAATATCTACGTGGGAAGGACGAGCGGGCGGAGAGACTCGACCACGAGCTGGATGAGATACGCAAGGAGGCCGAGAGGCAGAACGCAGCTCTGTGGTACCTCCGCGACTGTCTGCGTGAGAAGGACGAGCAAGTGAGGAAAGTCGAGGACAAACTATCTGAGATAAGCCAGGAGTTCGGGAGGCAGCTGCAGTATCTCCAGAAACGTCAGCGCGAGAGCGACGAGCAAGTGGAGACACTCCAAAAACGTCTGTGTGAGAAGGACGCACGAGAGGGGATACTTCAGCAGAAGGTCGCGAGCCTCGAAGGAGAGATGGTACGGCAGGAGCGCAGAATGAATAAGAATGACCAATGGGCCAAGAGCGCGGGACAAGGAATTAAGGAAACACTGCAAATCCTCAAGAAGCAGCGGCGTGAGTAGACCGAGGTGGCCCGACAAGAGGATGATTCCAGCGGAAAGCAAAAGAGCCGCCGGTAGTGGTGACTTGAGGGAGGGTCCGGATGAAGCTCATTCAAAGAACAGTTCTGTATCGGTGCTGTTGAAAGACGCGACCGATAATATGCAGACGTCTCGGTGTTTAATTGAGAAGCCATCCCAGCAGTCCAAACATGCAACACCTCGTGATCGTGAAGTGGCCTAGAACATCTCGGCCAACCGAACAAAAGGGATATGCACATGTATTGATGCATGGAGCCATCTCATGCAGACAAGCCGTCCCCAAAGCGCTAACGCCGGTTTGGGCCAGCGAGGAAGGTGGGCAGCGCTCGCCCCGAGCGTCCGCCGGCTGCACTATAAGAAGGAGACAGCGCCCGTGGCCTGCTCGAACTTCAACTACGAATATCAACAATGGAAATCAAAGAGGAGCTCTCTACTAGCCCGGCCGCTGCCGCCCAACCGGGCACGCCGGACGAACCAACCAGTGAGCAACGCCATGGTGATGTCATGTCAGTCTCTCGCCGGTGCAGGCGGAATTAGTGCTAATGCCACTTCAGAATTCCAAGAGAAGATGTGGCAGACCATCAGGAACTCGAGGAAAAGCACGCACCGTCGATCAAAGAAGCGAGACTAAAACATGAGGAAAAGAAGCGGGTAGAGGGATGTCGGGTGGAGAAAAGTCTGCTAATGCGCCGCCGTAAATGGTGTTGCCAATGCAGAGCTCGCACATGTGGACAAAAGAAATGTTCCTGTGGACATGATCGCTGCCGGACTTGCCTGGACCGACTCGAATCTCGATCGGTGGGCATCCCAGCTCGACACTGATGGTTCTGCGCTGGTGGCGCCGCTGTGTCGTTAGGCTGGTACTTATTGAACCGTCGCGGTGCCTGGCAGCGATGCTGCAAGAGGTTTGTGGGCAGCTTGCCCCTTGTACCCTTATGATATGGTGCCCCTATGGAAGGCTGGGGACAGCCGGAGCAAAGCGGCTGCGACGCATTGAGACTACGACCAAAATAATGGGGCTGCGGCGCCAACGCCTTTCCTAAAGGGGGAGTGACATGGTTGTAAATTAGTCTGCCAGTTTTGGGTGTCCTCGACATCCAGTGTACCAGTACTCGCACCCCAAGACGGGAACCAAGATGAACCCACCGGGGCTGAATATCATTCCCTACGTACCAGGCTCAGGCCGAGCGCCTGCTCCTCGGCAGGAACACTGGGAAGGTGTCGTCAATCTCATTTCCCGTGGGCTCATGCTAGACCGCCAGAACCTGACAGCCCCATTCCTGCACTCCTTGCCGGCACTTCGAAACGAAGAACCCATCGAAACTGCTGCGCGCCTAGCCCGGAACGTTCTCGCAGACGATAGCGACAGCCGCGGATTCAAGGAGCTTCTCCTCGTCACGTTCTGCGTGGTCTTGGAGAGATGT
>JANBVO010000116.1:0-17004 GCA_030052745.1 Pleurostoma richardsiae
AGATAATGCCAACTCGATCGTTCGTGAAGGGCTGAGTATTGTCGGTCTTTCAAACACGAACGTTTTTTTGGTAGCATTACCTTGCCGTATTGGAAGTCGAAGCGGGGGCCAATTTGCTAACCAATCTATGCAGAACCAGTTCGGCATCTCCGTCATCCCCAACCTGATCACAGTCCCAGGACGGGTGCTCGACGAACCCAGGGTCCTCTATAAAGACAATAAATTTGCCCAGGTCCGGTTCGGCAGCTGGAACATGGCCGACGTGAAGTTCAACACGAGGGCAACGGTAAAAAGGTGGTCATACCTCATGATCTCATTAGACACCTACCAAGACGCATTTGACCGGGTCAGTCTGGCAGCGGCCGTCAAGCATTTCACAGAGACGCTAGTCAAGACGGGTATCTCTGTGGCTACTCCATTACCGGGACAGAGACTGGAGCTGGACAGCCCCGAGGATACCCGTCTAGACCAGCGCCTAGAAGCTGCGGCGCAGACGCTCGAGCTCCTCTTGGTCATTCTGCCCGACGCCATCACCCCGCTCTACAACCGCATCAAGCATTGCGGCGATATTAGGTACGGTATCCACACCGTCTGCAGTGTCGGTCATAAGTTCGCAAAGTGCAGCGACCAGTACTTCGCCAACGTGGCCCTCAAGTTCAACCTCAAGCTGGGCGGAAACAACCAGCTCCTAGACGCCTCCCGCCGCAGCTTGATCGACGAGGACAAGACCATGGTTGTCGGCATCGATGTCACGCACCCCTCGCCCGGCTCCGCGCCCAGTGCGCCCAGCATCGCCGGCATGGTTGCCAGCGTGGACCGCTGGCTAGGTCAATGGCCCGCCGTGCTGCGCATCCAGTCCAAAGCCCGCAAGGAGATGGTCTCGGACCTGAGCGACATGCTCAAGTCGCGCCTCCGGCTGTGGAAGGACCCGGGACGTGGTAAGCACGCTAATCTGCCCGAGAACATCCTCGTCTACCGCGACGGCGTCTCCGAGGGCCAGTACCAGACCGTGCTGGACGAGGAGGTGCCGCTTCTCCGCCAGGCCTGCCAGGACATGTACCCGCCAGCCGACCAGAAGAAGGGGCTCCCACGACTGACCGTCGTTGTCGTTGGCAAACGACATCACACGCGCTTCTACGCGAGCCGGGAAGGGGACGCGGACCGGTCGTCGAACCCCAAACCGGGGACGGTGGTAGACCGGGGCGTGACTGAGTCAAGGAATTGGGATTTCTTCCTCCAGTCTCATGCGGCGATTCAGGGCACGGCGCGGCCGGCGCACTACTTTGTCCTGCTGGACGAGATATTCCGCGCGCGGTATGCCAGGACGGTGCCGCCACCGTTCCAGAATGTTGCTGATGTGCTCGAGGCGCTGACGCAGAGCATGTGCTACACGTACGGGCGAGCCACCAAGGCGGTGAGCGTGTGCACACCGGCGTATTATGCCGATGTGGTGTGCGAGCGGGCGAGGTGCTATCTGAGCGGGGCATTTGACACGCCGAGCCAGTCGGCGGCGGGGAGTGTTAGTGCGGAGCCGGCGGTGGTGAGGAGCGAGGATGTGTTGATCCACGCGAGATTGAGAGATAGCATGTTTTACATTTGATCGGACAAATCTTGGAGGACGGCCCACGGTGGCTGGCAAGCCCAAAAGAAGGGGGGGAAATCTCCTTCTCTTCCCAAGACAGTATGCTCGAACTTCTCAGGCCAAAACATCCTGCCAAGGAAAGTTGGCAAAGCTTCCCGGATAAACCTGGAACGTAAATGAGCTTTCTCTTACGGCAACTATCAGTGATTCGTAGAGCAGCCAGTACGAATAAACGGCTCGTCACCCACAGCATTTAAAAGCCATATCGAGACGTCAACCGGATAAAACATTTGCTGAACGCCCGGAGCCGCACTGGTCAGCTAGGCAGACATGGAGAGGGTGCTCCAGCCGCTCAGCTTGTCACATGAGTCGCAGCCCGCGGTTGGATCTGATGGGGTTGCTACCCGATGAGATTGCTCCATCCCTCCCTACCAGAGTCAAGCTACCCCACTCCGCGGTGGACAACACCGTCGAGTATGCGGTCCTCATACTCGATAGACTGCCGGCAAACGATCTATCATGCGGCATTATCTTCATCCACGGCCTGACCGGCGACCGCGAGAGAACCTGGACCCCTCAAAATGCGGCCGAACCGTGGCCTCAAACACTCGTCCAAACTCCCAAGTGCCCGTATACTCACATTCGGATATAACGCCTATGTGACCGACAAGTGGTATTGGTCCAGCGAGGCCGATGGGCCGGGGTACAGCAGTGTGTTAATGTGACGGTTGTCTACTCCATAGCCGAGAACGAGTCCATAACGCGGTACCTTGATCGCTTCTGCGCTCTAGCCCTAACGGAAAACCCGCACTCTGCGATGAATCGCGACGGCAGCACAGCTGCGCCACTGGGAGAGACGACTTCGCGTTTGCTGCCGTAGAGACGCTGCCCGACAATGTCGTCTCAACCGTTGCCGAGGCCCTCTTCCCCTTATCCCTACTTGGGAACGATGGCAAGTCTCGCCGCATAGCATCGACAAGCCGGATAGGCGACCACGCGTGGAATCTGTTGACATCCCGTACCTCGTATTGAGAGAGATGACACGGTACGCATACGCCTTAGGCCACAGCCCTGGGCTGAGTGTTCACTATGGAGGCCTACAAATCACGTTTACGGTGCACCGACCAGGTGCATACATAGTATATATTATAGCACGAAACTAAGGCCTTTTATATTTACAACTCCTCTAGCACGGTTGCATTCTTTCCTCGTACCATTCCACTACAACTCCACTTGATATCTACAAGATTATACCGTGCGTCTTGTGCCAAGCACGCGGGGTGCGACTGGCTGGCACTGTGTATAAACGGCACAGTAGAGCGGAGTGCCAACCTCACTTCTGATTGCAAAAGGTGGATCATCATAATAAACAGGCTCTAGGCTGGTTGACAACCAATAGCCCACAATAGGGAGGCAAAGACCTGCTTGTTGAAGGAGCACCCAACGTGGTCGGGGCCTCAAGGAACCAATACATCGGCAGTTCTCACGATCCTTGTCTTGGGGCGTACAGAGGTACACGCAAGGCAGCCCGGATTCACCAACCTGGCCCGAGACTCGAAAGGGCCTCATCTCATCCGGAAACGCCAGAGACTCCGTAATCGCAAGTTGACTGACAACGGGAATCAGGATGTGAACTATGGCCTGGGGTCCAAGCTGCGGTCGAGCGGTACGAACGATGAAGTCGACAAGCTCATCCAGATCATGGCTGTATCCCAGATAGTGTGGGCCTAGAGGGTTGGTGCGATTGATGTCATCAAATCTTGGTTGCCACTCCGTACCCTGATTGAAGACGAAGAAATAGTGTGGGACATCTTCGTTTTGATACTTTTCGATCATTGACCTGACATACGAATGAACATGTCCTGGGAACTTGTCGCCACGAATATTCTCAGAGCGAATATGATCCCCAATCCGCTCCAAGCCGTTGGCCATTCTTTCTGCTTGATCCGCCATTTTCTTGATGTAGAGCACAGCAGCGTTGCTGGTGATGAGAGCATTGATGTTCGCTATCTGTCCGAAAAGGGTCGGGTTGTTGAACCTCTTGAGTTCTGAGGCTATCGTCTCCAGTGCTTCATTCGTTCTTTCAGGTATAACTATAGCCGGCCCATCGTTTGGGAATATGCCAAGGCGCTTGCCGAGCGTACAATAGGCGGGACCCAGGAATTTCTCCACAGAGAATTCCGTGATCAGAGAAGCTCGTCGTCTCAAGGCAGGTGAGATGTCTGCCGTTACTTCTCGGGGAAGTCTGATGAAGGCATCGCGGACAAGTTCAATGTAAGCCTCGTGAAGCGGCAAATTTGGATAGCGCTCCGTCAGGAGGTGGGAGAGTTCTATCCAGTCTGCGATAGCTGCGGGGTTTGCCATCTTAGACCTGCCACGCCTGCCGAGAGAATATATCTTGCTGTCTGGACTAACTGGACGGGTTGGTCAACAGGGAAGGTCGAAGATTTCATGTATTGTCAGATTGTGTCCTACTTCGCCTAACGATATAGCAGATAGGACGTGGCGCTTCGGATCATCCCTCAACCCAACCTGCCTGCCAATCACACACGGCCACGATCACATTGATAGAAACTCTTGGAAGCCCCTAGAAAAAGTCTCACTCCTACGCTTCCCATGATTGTGTACAGTAGACTTTCGGATAGCCCTGCTATCTTTGGTGGTTCGTGGCCTATTGTATGTACAGTATCGCAAAACACGGAATATGCGCCAGATATCTTCATGTTTTCGGCCTGTACAGTAGACTACTACATAAGATGAAGGAAAGTGGGAAAGAAGGGAGAGTCGGTGGAGCCCTGCGAGTAAGGTAGGTAATCAACCTGGTAGTCTACGACATGCGCCCCGTGCAGTGATGGGGACGGTCAGGTACTGTACAGCGAGGCAACAATCGTCTTGTATAGGTAACAAGTCAGTAGGCGAAGCCAGTTTTGACGCACAGTGTAGGAGCCAAAATCGGCCCCTAGGTCCGTGCGCCGACAATCCAGGGATGTGTCTAAAGCGGAAGGCATTTTCGCTAGCTACTGTACTGTAACCCCGCACTTCATGTTTCAATCTGCCTCAGATTCCATGCTAGGGGGCCGAAACAGGCTGACGGGGTACCTCTCGCGCTTCCTAAACAGGTTAGCACCCTTCCGCGACCGGAGCACTGAACGCGTCGCGTCCCTCGAAGCTTGGCCGAATACATCACTCATCGTCGCCCTGTCTAGCTTCGTAAAAGAGCCTGTTGTTCCTCGCCGTCTCTCTCGGCCCTCCTCCAAAGCTCGCGCATGCCTCTCCTAACTTCCCAAGGGTACCCTATACTCGCAGAGGCACTAATTTTCAGGGTTCCCAAGGATGACTCCGGTATTCGGTGTTTAGAACGCGTTGTCGCCGGGAAGTCGGACGTCTTAACGAGCAATGTCAAGCCTTCTTCGCCCTGCACAATATTTATGCAGGCAGCCACAGCCATGCACTAGGCATCACGAGGACGAATGCGCTGCCGCTTGGCTCGAACGCTTGTGCTTCTCGAAGAGATGCAACCGAGAAAAGTACTATACTGTTGCTCATCGCACTACAATTAGAGCTGCGCTTCCATGTCCGCAACTTTTGCTGCTAGAACGCAGCCTTCCGGCGAGCCCCCGCGAGCAAAGATAAGACGGAAGTTCCTTTGTAGATGAGAGACCCATACTTGTTCCAGTCTTGTGTCTAGGAGCCGCGATCAGCGCACGGTGTCTAACCATCACTGTCATCATGAAGTGGAACATCAAACACACCACCGTGCGCCTGGTTCAGATGCGCATAACATTGACGGCTCGTGTCGAAGGGAGTCAAGCACACCCAGCAAATGTGAGTCTCGCATCCGCGACAGGCCATATGGTTGCATCCCTCGGTCTTCTCTATTGGCGTCTTGCATTTGGGGCAGTCCTTGATTCCCAGCTCCTTCTTGGTCTTCTTCAGTGCTTCGTAACCGCCAGATGCGAGGTCCCTGTACTCGGCACATGTGATGTCGGCATGTGGACTGTGACATGAAGTACAGGTAGGGATCAGACACTTTGTACAGGTGAAAATTGTGGACGATGCGCCACCATCAGCGGTGGGTCGATATATTTGACCACAATCAGCTGTCGGGCAGTATCGGAAGTTGGCTGGATGGCGGCGGATGTATGAGGCAAAGTATGCCTCGAGGACGTTCTCGAATGCTGCGGAAGAGAGTAGCTGCTGGAGCTCCGGGAGCACGAAGATACTTCCGCAGCGGCCCTGGCCGCCTACGCAGGCGATGCAAAATTCGGTGGGCGCCGACGCCGGCGCCTGACACAGGTCGTCGAAACAGGCAGCGCAGTAAACATGGTCGCAAGACGTGCGGATCGGCTCCTCGGCTTCAGTCCAACACACCAAGCATTCCAAATGTGTGTCTGAGATTGTTGGCTCAGGCCCAACTTGCCTGCCAGAAACAACGGCCAAAGCCGCGGTCAAGTCTGCCTTGGATCCGCTGATGAGGATACGCTTGGGCGTCGACACGATGTCAAAGGTCACATTGTTGTCTCCGAGGCTTGTTGCGAGCGTTGCAAACCCCCCTCGGCAAGCTCAGTGAAATCCGTCCGAATCGAGCTCGATAATATGAGCATTGGAATTGCCGTCTTGTACCAGTGTCTCAAGCGCCTCCGAAGCTCACCTGTAATCTGTTTTGGATCCAAAGAGGCGCAATTGTAACTTTCGTCTATCGCGTACGATTACGACGCCACACTCTCGCCCCACCTGCTTAAGCCTCTTGTATTCATCACCGTTCTTTTCGAGATTCGTACTCCAAATATCTTTCCCACCTTTCCTAGCTACCTCGCCACCGATAACTCGCTCAAGAGCTTCTTTTGCTTGTGCCACTAGCCGGCTGTCCTCGCCCTCCAATTTGAGAACGCGGTATCCATGATAAGGCGGATATGCGACGAACTGGATATGCTGGCTCTCCCAGACAGACAACCGTGACGCTAGTCGCTCTCGTATAGCATCGTGAATTCGGGTCGATACTTTGAACTTGGCTGACGTCGTGAGTCGAACGGTCAATCTCGCCGTTTTGCAAAAGGGCAATGGCTTGTTGTTCAGCGAGGAGAAGGCGTCTGTCGCATGCGACTCCTCAAAGAAGCGAGCCTGAGCCTTGACACGTCTGCCATGAAGAGTTGGAGACGCCTCCCACCACTCCAAGGGCCCAACATCAAGTAGCATCGTCTTGACAATGGTGGTGGCAGTGTGTGTGTCAACTTCATAGCTCGGCAGTCCCATTTCGATGTGGAGAGGTTGCTTGCTTTCGGGATGGCCCGAAAGATGTCTTCCTCCTTCACCGTACCGGCCAGGTCTGTTAGCTTCACCGTCCACGCACACCAGTTCCGTCTGTTCTCCTCTCCAGTTGGCGCACTCGCATTGACACTGCGACCAAGCACCTTAAACGCACCGCTGTTGAACCCTTCATGAACTCTCTGTGCGGCGAATGCCGTATCGAAGTTAAGCCATGCTGTACGAGAGGGCCGATGCCAAGAACAAAGGACTTTCCTGCAGTCAACCCGGTGAAGGCTCGAGCCTCGTGGAATGGGAACAGGGATGGGAGCAGCTTCGATATGCTTAGCGGCGGGGTGATGTATCGGCGGAGATCGCCACATCCATATTCGACATGAAGGCAGTCACGGACGTAACGGAACTACCCTGGGGGAGGTTGTTGAGACGAACCGCAGAAAAGTCGGACGGAAGGGACACTTTGAACACTGCTGCCCCGTCTTGAAATTCAGCCAACGCGGCTCCAAGCTCGCGGCTCCAATCATCGTGAACTTCTCCCCCCTATTTCAGGATTAGATTCGTCAGTCATAGCGTAGACAAGACCTTGGAGTACCGTACGTTCAACGCCTCTGCGTCCGATTCCTGCGTGTTTCCCATTCCAGAGTGCGCGAACGGGCAAACATCACCCTTTCCACAGTACCCACTTGCAAAATAACCGACAGGTAATCTGGGACCGTGAATCCATACGAGGCTGGAAGCCAAGTGCAGAGCCGCTTGATGTTGCTAGCCTCGTCGTGTCCTCATGTGCGAACATACATGAATCTCCTCTGGCACAACTGCCGACTGCAAAGTATCGACAAGGTATCTTTGTATTCGATTCTAGCTGAGGGATCATGCTTGATCCGATTTGGGATGATGTTGAAGAGCCATCAGGTCCGTCATGGGCGAATTGGCAGGCAATACCTTTCGGACAGGATCCGCGAGTATAGTAACGACAAGGGACCCGGGGCTTCCGAGGGCCAGCGGTCACCAGTGACCTGGGTGTTTTGGTGATACGTTGAGCATCCATAACACCTATGTTGATTGCGGCTAACCGAAGCAGACAGGATGGGGTTTCTCAACGGCATGAATAACAGCGAAAGTCTGACAGGCACGGTTAGGCCTCAAAAGGTGATTTCCAGCCTCGTCTCCTGTGGGACATTGGTAAGCTGACTAACTAGATCGGTCAATACCCAATGTCGGCCGAAGCATCGCGGGGTAAAGCGGGGTACATGTATCACAACTTTCAGTCTTGTGCGAGCGTACGGTCGATGAAAGAGATAAAAGAATCCTCTAAACCAGCCGCAAGACCGCAAGGAGATGAATCGTGCACAGATCGCTACTTCCGATGCCCATCACGAAGGGAAGTTGGCTGCGGCCATGCTCGACGAACCTACGTGATGATGTTAGGAGCACATACTAGAGCGGACTGGGGAGACACACAATAGATCTGACGGGTAAGGAAAGCTATGATCATTTTGTTTGCCTCAAGCCTCTAGATCTCGTACGAACTCGTGTTGATACTAGAATCAGTCCGCCGCCCTTCTCCAGAAGTCACTGTCATTATCAATGTCGTAATCATCGTAATCAGCGTCATCATAGCCATAGTCATCATCATCATCGTCAAAGTCGCTAAAACTTCTGCGCGAGTCCTCCTCTTCTACATATTCTGTAGTGTTGATTGTCCACCCGCGACTCCTCATTAATCCTCTGATATGATCACTCGGGCCGTCTTGATATACCTCGAGAATGATCTCTCGTACAGACGAAATGGCTCTGAAGTGGGTATCGACCAGCTCTAACGCCTCAAAGGCGATTCTGTGGTGTTCTAGGTTGTCGAGCCTAACCTCCATGGCATTCGTGCTCCATAGAGATGTCGTGAGAGTGCTCACATTGGCGCAGCCGTTCCAAATGTTGGCGAGGATGTCAACGCTGCCCTCCTTGAGAATGACATCACCAGGGTCTAGGTAGAGGAATTCCGGAAAGTCGATAAGAATATGTTGAATCTGTCCCGCATTATTGCTCCCGATTTGTTGGAGGAACGAGCCTATCTCCTCGGCGGTGGCATCGGTGAAATCGAAGTGATTCTGGCCATAGAATAGCGAGCCGGCTTCGTCGTGGATGACCATGTTCGCTCGAAGCAGCCCGAGCGTAAGGTTTTTATGAGACCAAGGATTGATAGGCTCTTGGTACAACAATATGAAATTGTATATCCCGTTCCGAATTTCGCTAGGGAGACTGAGGAAGCTGGTCGGTCGGTCGGTTGGTCGGTCGGCGACTGTGGGCTGCTGATTCATCGTTAGCCGGGAGGATTAATCAACACTTCTTGTGTGCAGACACTGGCTTTTAGGTCACCGGATGTCTCTTTGACGTCTTTCTGATCAGCCATGGATGCGTGTTATCCTAAGGCCGCCAACACTGGGTCAGCATTCACTTGCTATCGAGTCGGGTTCAGCCCTTAATACGGGTGAAGAGCGCGATAAAGAAAGTCGCGGCAGATATATCGACCCCGCCCCACAACACTTTAAGTGAGCGGCTATTTCTAGCTTTATTAATCACTACTCTCTTGGTACAGTACCTTCCTGTTACAGAGGCATCCTTTTTCAGCTTGCAGTGCAGGACCCTGACATTCGTGGCATACGATATCACACGTCATATTTGTGGAGACAAAAGACGATGGCTCTGGGATGAACCACCATGTGACGGGAGATATCACTTCGGGCATGAGGTATGAATCGAAAGCCGTACCACAATCCTCAAAATTCCGGTACTCCGCATACGATGGAGCTGCTCGGCTACACGGATGCGAAGAAACATCCAAAACAATGGGACGCGCTCCTCAAGAAGTTGCCTTCACCGCCCGAGCAGAAGGCCTTCAACATTCAAACGATGAAGACCGAGCCACCTCCCCGCGCTTTACGAGGCAGGGCTTATTTTTTCCAGCACCCGAAGTGCCAAGCTCGAACGCCGGCCCCTCTGTCGCCGAGCCGGACTCGTCTAGCCAACAAAGGAGCAGTGCTGCTCAGAGCAGAAAGTCTCGATCCGCAGCACACAAGGACAAAGGAAGGGCATCGGATGACTTCCAGTAGGATCGGGATGATGAATTCGGCGAATACAGACGATGGAACGCGGATAGGCAAATGTATGTCTACTGGGACGAGGCTTACGGCAGAGAGAAATACTGGGACGGAAGCCAGTGGCAGTGGCTATGATCGTCTAAGTGAAGGCCGGGACAGCCAGCACAGTCATACATGCTCCAGCCACTGCTTCCAACGCCTGCGTGACATCCCGAGAAGTGGGGACGTACATTACATTGACAGTGTCTCAAGCGTAAGACCCGAGCATCGTTTGAGGGTCCGTCGCGGTGAAGCCAACATATCAGATTCAAGCCGATAGACAAAGCCCTTATCAGCAGATGCTGCTTGGTCTGCACAGTGGGCGCTTAAGAGCTAACTGTCTGTTGGACACGAGCAGATACATAGTGCATGTGCAGTATTTTTGTGGCGGAACGGAACAGGTCAGGACACATACTGGGTATCATGTCTCCGACTCACACGCTCAGCCCACAGCACAAGGAACGCCGCGGAAGTGCAACCTTCCTTGGGCCACAGCAAGCCGACAATCTGGCCTCGGGCACCCACCCTCGCCCACTTATTCTGACCGCGCACAGACCCCACTGGTGTGCGACTCTGCAAGCAGAGAATAAAGTCGAAGACGCGATGCCCATCGTGTAGGGCCTCCACGTTAAAAAAGCCCTTCCTACCCGGAAAGAGACGGTCCAAAAAATCCTTTAACTGAGCAACTGTCTCGCCCTCCGCGGGCTCATAGGACACCCAGAAGACATTGCAGTCCACACGAAAAGGGTTCCTTTCCGTGGCCATAGCGTATGTCGTCGTCACCGACAAATCAAGCCCAGAGCCCTTGCCATGGGATCCGCTGGAAAGAACAAGAAGAAAAGAGGAACCGCTCGTCCCAACCTGAGCGGAACATCCGTCCCTTTTCTAGAAAAACCAAGAGCTTGGGGCCGCACCCCTCCCTAGGCCACCCATTTCTGCCTAAAAAGCAGCGTGGGGTGTCCCACGTCTTTGCACCAGTCGGAACACCTTGTCTGCCAGTGCTCCGCACATGCGCGGTCAACTGTGGCTGATGCGTGCCCGCCCACCTACGGGGGAGCTGTGGCCGTCGTTTTCCTCCGCCACACTCTTAGCGGGAGAAGGGGGGGGGGAAGGGGAAGACCTTTTCCAAAAAGGATCTCGCCCACACGGGGCTCGTGTCACAGCGGTAATGGCCCGTCATCGTAGCCATAGTTGATAGAATCGTCGCCCATCATGGCCTCGGGATTGTGACGCGAGAGCATGCGTGGCTTGATGGTTCGGAATGGACTCCAGGATGCCCCGGCTGAGCATATCCATATCCATGGAACCAGCGGCCTGGTAGAGGAACTGCTTATTGACGGTGCTATCAGTGGTGGCGTCATCCACAAGGGATACGAGGTCGTCGTCGGCGCGGTGGGCGATGCCGTAGGCGGCATGCCTCCTGAAGGCGCCGAGTAGCTGTCGAAGCTGTCGTGGCTGAGACTCCGAGGCGAGAGCGTTACACGCTTGCCGTTGGCACCACCGAAGACGCTGCGGCGATAGTCTTGCCCAGAATCGGAGTGGTCAGGCTCGGAGGAGCTGAAGAAATTGCGGGACACCGAGTCAGTCTCGGCCTTGATAACAGCGGTGGCATTGCACTCATGCTCTTGCGCCTCGAGCTGGGCGGTAAGATCGGTGAGGCCTGTCTTGTCCTCCGAGAAGACGGAGTGCACAGGGAGGTCAATGTCACTGTTGGGACGGATTCACCCCAGCTTGGAGGCGATGCTGTGGATTACGGGCTGGCCGCGTTCGTTGAAGTCAGGCTTTCCTAAGTCCCAATTCTGGCCCCTGCGTACCATGGCGTACAACTTGTGCACGGTGGCGATGAGAGCGAACTGAGTGTTCTCTAACGTAACTAGCCTTTGAGGATCCCTAGGAACTCGCTTGTAACCTCGAAGGCTCCAAGAAACGCGTCGCATCAAGTGGATAGAGGATATACGATTCTTGGACAGAGTCACATCGACGATAGATTGCAACGCATTCTCGGCAGAAAGGTAACAGTGGCTCAGCTAGACAAGTGTCAGCCTCCGATAACATCGCCATTAATCTATGTTTGTATAATTGGTACCTTGGCTGCAGTTTCTCTGAGTGACTACATATCGCGAGTACAGGAAGCGGGCCAAGAATAGGAGTAGCGGGATGAGCAAAGCCACAAGCCCAATGATAGCCTCGTTGGAGAGCCGCATGTTCAGGGATGGGAAATGTATATATCGGTTGGTCTGAACGATGGTGAGCGATATGGAGAGCGAATATTCAACGAGACGATGTTGGCACTAGTATTTATGTCTAGTATGTCGGAGGAGGAGCCGGCTCCATCACTAACGTTCTTGCACGGGATGTCCTCCACCCCCTGGCTATCCTCGTCCAGGTCCAGCCTAACTATGTCCAGCTGAACGGGCCGGCGCCACGATCTTCTGATTCTATCTTGGGGGTGGAGGGGCAGGACTGACACCGATATCCGCAGGAGGTGCTGGCAGTTTCGGCTAACCTGCCATAGTCCCACATTTTTAGCGGGTGGCGCTGAAATCAGATCTGCTACCGCCTCGGGAGTTCCGGACTTAAGCCTTCCCACCTAGGCGGCTTAGCTGTTTTTAGTTCAAAAGAAGAAAAGAAGGTATCGGGTATCGGGATTGGGGTTTAAGTTCCTCTAGATGAGCGAATCGGATGAAGCTAGGCTTATCAAAGCCAGCCATCTCCAAAATCTCTTGCTCCGCAACGGTTCGACCCGCGTGGCCTCTCTGCTGTCAGGGTGGTGGAAATATGCTTTGGCAGACGGTTACTACTTTATTGGCGCCGATCCTGTCCTCTTCGAGCACATTCTCCGCTTCCTCCGCAGAGGTGTGTATGTCTACCCTGTACAGTTGATCGAGGGGAGAGAATTGGGACAGTTTGCGGCGGACTGCCCACAGAGAGTGCAACTTCCGCCAGTTCAATCGACGCTTCTCTGGCCATCTTCACGTAAAGCGCCTGAGAGACAAACGAAGAAGAGCGTATCAGATGGACCCTCCGTTAAACGGGATGAACCTGGGTTACGTACCTAGGTAGAGAGTCAGAGGCAGAGATGTACTTTGAGGTACTCGGCGGTTCCTCGCCCTGTGCTGGTGACCAGTGCTAATCCAATCATTTCCCCAGCAAGGAGTTTTCCACCATCTGGAACAAGCCGGCCCTTGCTCGGGACCAGACCACGGGTACCAGTCCAGAACCCTCATCTCGGGCGGTACATTGCGGTACATGGAGTTCCTGGAGAGGAAATCCGAGTCGCTGGGTCGCTACCATCACCGCCGCCTTCTCCGAGTCTCAAGCTAACAGAGTCGATGAGACGAAAAGCACCTGCCGTCCATCGCAAAACAACACACGATAGATACCCTTGCAGTACACCTTGCCGCACCCTCGTCGACTGAACGCGACAGCATCCGCCAGGGTGTGGATGCTGTATTGCACCGACCTGGTGCATTTCCACGTGGCATCGTTCAAGAAGCTGCGAGAAACCTTGTCAGAGAAAGGTGCGGTTGCCATCACTGCAGTATCCTGCAGGCAGCCATCACTGCAGTATCCTGCGGGCTGCCATCACTGCGGTATCCTGCAGCATTCTCTGCTTCACCAGGTGGACTATAGAGAACGACCACCAATTGAAGGCGATGCGACATCTACAATCACACCAGGACGGAACTGAACGCTTCCATCGCAGACCTTGAGGCCGCCAGTCGTTCCGTTCCCTACAAGGGGCTCTTCACAACTGTTCAGTATGCTGAAGCACTCAAAGAGACAATGCTGTCTTATGTTGCCGACTCGGTTATCCGATGTGAAGAGCACGCCAGGCACCAGACCGTCCGAGGCGTTAACGTGATTAAGCAGCTGGGCATTTTGCACGTCAGTGACGAGTACCGAAGCCTCAATTTCCGACCCGATGTCATGTTTCGCAGGAGGCGAGACACGCTTGCCCGACGCGTCGACATATCTGCAGGGCTATGGGACCTGGTCGACTGGTCTGACGTATTGCAATGGCAGGAGAAAGTCGCCGGTTCTGGCATGGCACTCACGATCGCGGCTGGCTTCGGCTCCCGCATGATTGGCATGCCTGGCGGCTGGATGGATCATGCCTTCAGCTTCGCGAAAGTTGTCGGCAACAACGACCTGCGGCGACTCATCATTCCTGGCGCAATCGTAGCCGGTAGGTCTAAATTGGCTTCCCTTTTCTTCGCTCTATCGTTTAATCCTAGTCACAGTGACTGATTATGTAACAGCTGTCGCGACAGCAGCATACCTTCTTAACCGAGTGCCCAAGTCACTTCCCCGCCATCTGTCGAGCAAGATCGCGGCCCATTTATCTGCCATCGACTATGTGCACGCCAACGCCACTCGTGTCTCGCAAGCAGCCCGCAATGTACTATGCTCTGGTCTCGCGGTGTTCGCACTGAGGGCGGTGTGCGCTGGCATAACCCGAAATGGACTCTTGTTCTCTACCCACTGTGTGATGATTCCTTCCTACTCAATGTTTCTATTGTACCTCACCTGATATTACCTTGAACCTGGCAGGTACACACGCAGGTGGTCGACGTTTCTGCTTCATCGCCGACAGCTTTCGATATCTCAGCTGGAGGGCGACTGTTAGTGGCCTTTTGACGCTGGAATCTCCTGCTCCCCATCTTCATCTCATCAGCCTACGAAGTCTAACCATCACTGTCTTCATGAAGTGGGACGCCCCTTATGTTCTCGACGATCCGATCTGCCCTTTCAAAGAGCATCTCCAGCTGTTGCCAAAGAGGACAGGCGGCTCCACCCTCACACTGGTGTTTCCGGTCTTCCTTTACGCGGGCGAGGCGATCTAGGAGTTCGGAGATGGTGCATTTCCGAAAGGGTCCCACTGATGGCCACAGTTCATTCCGGCTCAAGATTGCAAAGTATTCCGCAATCCGGGACTGCCCTGTACAGTATGCCTGGCATAGGCTTGGATTCTGGCAAGGACGGCACCTTTTCGCGGTTTTTGGAAGATATCTCCCACACATCACGCAGGCCTGCCCGACCATCCAGTAGCCTCGAGCATTATCCCGTAATCTTCCTTCAACCAGTTGGAGCTCTCGTTGCAGTCTGTCAAGGACTTGTAAAGCCCGGCCCGTTATTGCATCTATCAATCCGTCAGTGTGGTGCCGTAGCCATGGTTTGCTGAATCACGCGCGCGCACACCCTTTAACTCCTGCGGGAGGAAGGCCATCATATCATGACTCGCCCATATCGAACTGAGATTTGCGTTCGCTTGCCTCACGACCCGAGCCGACACACTCTTGAAATGCTCCGACGCCCGGAAGAAGTAGGCTGCCACGAGCAGTAATGCGAGGTCGTCCGTGCTAGACCCACCCCGAATGCGGCCGAACCACTGGGAGATCCACGGTCTCAGTGCCTTCACCATACGGAAAGCTTGCCGAATGCCATCCCACTGTTGTATGGGTGCAGGGCAGGCCCGGATCGTGGAAAACCGGACCACGGAGGCATCCTCCCCATTGCGGTTCTAGGCTCATCTCGAACTGTGATTTGCTCTTCTACCGCGAATGTCACTAGTCGGTCGATAATAGCCAATCACTCGACTGCAAGTTAGGCGCTGCCCCACTTCCTACACGTACTTTGAACATGTCCGTCACTGGATTTCCCCGCAGAGTAATAAATGTCAGCTTGTCAAGAGTCGAGATAGCGTACCGTTTGAGTTAATTCTAAAGCTCGAAACAAAAGGAGCAATACTCTTGACGTGAAGTTGTGATCCAAATATTACCCTGGGAGAGGTGTATGTGCCAAGACTTAGCGCCTCTGCCCAACCGTGACGTGGCCCTCAGCCACAAGTCCGTTTACCTCTCCACGCCTCAAAGTACACCTCGCAATCGGCCAAGGCCGTCTTGCTGCCACCGTTGTCGCCATCCATCGGGATGTCGAAAGAGGATGAGACTTTAACTAACCACGAATTTGTCAGCGATGAGAAGCGCAAGGCGAGTGAAGAGACGTCTCCGCCAAGGGCCTTGAAACGACCCAAGCAGGATAACCTGCCCGAATCTGAGAAGCCTATCATATCTCTCTCTGAGAAGGTAATCGCCACAGTACACCCCGTCGTTGCTGAGCACTGGACTTGGAGATCGCTAACCTGCACCCCAAGCCCGTCGTCGTAGAAGAGCTCAATGGTGACATCGAGTTCCGCGTCGTCAACAACGACAACGAGCGCGAGAGCCTGATCATCTTGACGGGCCTGAAGTACATTTTCCAGAAACAGCTGCCCGAGATGCCCAAGTGCTACATCGCTCGGCTTGTCTACGACCGGACGCATTTATCCATCGCAATCGTCAAGAAGCCGCTCGAGGTGGTAGGCGGCATTACATACCGGCCCGTCAAGGGACGGCGCTTCGCCGAGATTGTGTTCTGCGCCGTCTCATCGGACCAGCAGGTCAAGGGCTACGGTGCCCACATGATGTCGCACCTGAAGGACTACGTCAAGGCGACGTCGGACGTGATGCACTTTCTGACATATGCAGACAATTATGCCATCGGCTTCTTCAAGAAACAGGGCTTCACCAAGGATGTCACACTGGACAGGAGCGTGTGGAGTGGCTACATCAAGGACTACGAGGGCGGCACCATCATGCAGTGCAGCATGCTGCCACGTATCCGCTACCTCGAGACGGACCGCATGCTGCTGAAGCAGAAGGAGTGCGTGCACGCCAAGATCCGCGCCTTCTCCACGTCGCATATCGTCCACCAGCCCCCCAAGCAGTGGAAGGATGGCGTGACGCCGATTGACCCCCTGTCCATCGAGACGATCCGGGCTTCTGGGTGGTCCCCCGACATGGACGAGCTTGCGCGCCAGCCACGCCATGGGCCCAGTTACAACCTGCTGCTGCACCTGCTCAACGACATGCAGACCCACGCGTCATCGTGGCCGTTCCTCATACCCGTCAATACGGACGACGTCGCCGACTACCATGACATAATTAAGGAGCCCATGGACCTCACTACCATGGAGTCCAAGCT
>JANBVO010000117.1:0-16929 GCA_030052745.1 Pleurostoma richardsiae
GGCCAGCTGTACTACGTCCCCTTCTACTTCCTGGCCGTCAAGGGGTACAGCCCCGTGCGCACCGGCCTGGCGCTCTTCCCCGTCATGTTCACGCTCGTGCCCGGGTCGATCGCGACGGGCCTGCTGGTGACGCGCACCAACGACTACACGCGCCCGGTCTGGGCGGGCTGGAGCCTGACGACGCTGGCGTGCGGCCTCATGCTGCTGTGGGACGGCGGCACGCCTGCCGCGGTGTGGGCCGTGACCCTGGTCGTGCTCGGCCTCGGCCACGGGGCGGTCCTCAACGCGCAGAACTTCGCCACGCAGGCCATGTGCGGGCGCGGCGAGGAAGGGCGCGCGGCGGCCATGTACGCCTTCCTGCGGCAGTTCGGCATGGCCGTGGGCGTCGGGGTGGGCGGGTCGACCTTCCAGAACGCCATGGCGCTGAAGCTGGGCCGCGAGGGCCTGCCGAGGGACATCGCGGCGCAGAGCGCGGGATTCGTGGCCAAGCTGCAGCAGCTGCCCGACGGGAGTCATCCTCAGAACCCGGGATAGGCTGAAATGGTGTGGGAGCTGAGACACCGTGAACGATCAGTTCACCGATGAACTCTTCCCTGGAAGAATCATGGAGTCAGGTATGCGGCGAACTCCCCAAGTGAAGAAGGAATCGGGAAACAAAGAAGAGGACACTGGAATACTGAATTCGCCTAGGGACACGGCCTGTAGAGATGGTCAGGCGCTTCGGCTTTGGGATTCTCGTCCATTGTGGAAAGCCGGATGGCAGGCAGTGAGTACCTCCACTCGTACAGCCGTCTTCACAGCTAGTTATGGGACTTAAATGTCTCCCAGTCGATAACATCAAGGATTTCCTTGATTGCTCCGGGTTTGAAGGAAAGGCTGAGCAACGTATGAGATATCTTGCCGAACGCCGTCCTCTAGCGTCTCTTTGCTTTGCGACATATGTCAACGCCAGACCCGACCAGTCCGCTTCCACCTGTATTGCCAAGGCCTAAGTGTTTCTCGGATAGGCCCTCTCTATCAACGGTTATCAAGCGACAGTTAAGACAAATACCTAACTACAATGTTCTACTTCCAAGCTGATTCGATCACACTTCTAACGGCAATCTCAAGTGCAATAAAGCTAAAAGCTTTTTTTGTAATTCCTATAAAGACGACTGATCGAACACAACAGCTTTCTTTATCACAACCGTATGAATGGACGTCTATAAATCGATAGATGACCAATATTCGCGTAGAAAGAGATAGACAGCTCTATAAGATTTTAAACTCTATTATCAAGAAAGGTTCTTAGAATAGCCTTAACAAGAAAACCGTCCAGCATAGATGGTCCCGCTGTAAAATATACTCCTCATCGAAGTGGACCTACATACCTAGGAGGCACTTCCTCCCGAGAAGCTGCTCTTACGCCCATAGGTAATAATAAGGAGACTGGCTTACCAGGGTCCAAATACCATCCCGTCCTTGTCCAACTCAACGTAATCTTCCAGTTACAATACCTCAACGTCCGCATTCTATTACACCGTCCGATATTCGACTATCTTCTACGAAGAAAGTAGCCCTAGCCCCGGAGTGATCAGCCAGAGTATTACAGCCAGAGTTTTTCCGAGGAAACGTGGAAGTCAAACCTCACCGTCTGCTAGGACTCCACGGTGCAAATTATGGACATCGTACATCGCCCGAGTAGATCCGCCAGCCTCCTCGGTAAGTTCCCTGCGTCTACCTTCTTAAAAGCTGTCTTAGTCTTTCCCCAAGGATTTTGAAAACACTGCCAATCGGCTCAGCCTTCATTGCGGCTCTCATCATCTTTTTCTGTATCCGAAGAAAAGCGTCTCCTCGCTTGCATATGCCAAGAGACTGCACAGAAACACAAGTATACAATAAATACAATACAACTCCGTCTCGAGAGCTAGCATCTCCTTGAAGGAACGGCGAGCTCCTAGGCCCTGGGCTTGGGCCTCTGCTAGTTCAGCCCGTTCTCACACCATCTGCCAACCCAGAGAACAGATTTGGATCCCTCTGAGACTTATCTCGACGTCGGTCCGTGGGAGATATATCGGCCTTCGAAGGATTGAACGAGTTCTATCTGGACATAGTCAGGCTCCTGCCTGGCTAAACTAAACTCAAGCTGTCACAGTGTGAAATTGCATACGATAAGGCACGGCGAGGCACATCGGAGGCTCGTCTGAGCCTAGACCTCTAGAACGCGAGTTATTCAGCTTCTACCCCATTATAGTTAAACTATAACTCAGCGAGTTCCATTAACCAAGTGGACGCGCATATTAGCCGGACCAATCTATTTCAGCTCCACTCCTTCATAAAACGAATGTCCGAGACTGTGCCTGTTGATCCTGTAGCGAGTGGCTTCATCCTATAAAGTACTTAAAGGAGCTAGCGCTCTAAATTCCTGCCTGCTCAAGATACAGGCCCTTCTAGCCAGGATGACCGAGATTCCAGGAAGTCTACGCCATCCAACTTGTTGAACGGCTAGCTCCTCATGATCCTTTTCTCCGTCTGATGTCACCATAGTCGATGCTTCGTCTGGCCACATAAAGTCGGAATCTACCGAGCACGTCAGGCCTGTGAACCTTGCCAGTACGATGTTCCCGTTACATGGTGATTGGCCCCTTCAACTGTCTACAGCATCAGAAAGTCGAGACGCCCAGGAGAGTGGCTCACGTACTCGCATCACCAGAGACTGGGAGGGCAATGTTTCCATAAAGCCGAAGAGGACAGATAGGTAAATAAAGTTGTCACTAAATGTCAGACCATTCCAACGCGTAGGCTGTTCAACACGTCTTAAATCCTGCTATGTCCCATCCACACTCCTTCCGTCTCTTGACGTCATTCATCTAGTCGCCAGCATGAGGGCGGCGGGCAAGTTCCCGCACACCATTTAGCCGCATACTTCACAGAAAGGAATGGCGGCGTCGTGCGTGGCCGGGTAAATATACTGGTGTGACCCTCTTCCGAAAGATCTATATCAACCGACAAATAAGCTAAGGAAAGAGGATATATGGGTCAAAAGTGAAGAATAGTAGAAAATTGGGACGAAAGGGGGAAAATATGGGTAAGAAGCTTTTTCATGGGCGACTTTCATCATCATTGCCATGTACGTTTCCACTAATGTGACTTGTGGCTTCTGTAGGTGTGCAGCACTCGCTCTTTCTCGTTATTGGGCTTCCAGACTGGGAGGCCGTTGGCTATCCTCTGAGCGTCTCGTATCCCGGCTGTCGGCATATCATTAGTATATATATCAATAATGGTAGCGGTGGATAGGCCCTGACTTACTTAGTGCCGCAGCCCTGGCAATATCAGACGATTGGATATAGGTGTACTTGTGCCGCATGCGATACACCCTCTCCGGGTACCGGTCAATGAGTCCCAGCTTAGAGTAAAACTGCTCACGCTGCTTCAGAGGAATAGTATATTCTTTGCCATTTTTGAACTTGAGGCGCCCGTCCGCATCGACGGCGGGGACGAAGTTGTTCAGTCGATAGAAGACTCCCTGGAGCCCTTGTGTCTCACGACTCTTCTCTACAGCATCCTCCACTCCCGTCAACTCCTTATATATGTTGCGGTAGATGCCCTTGACGGACTCCCAGCGCAACCCCATATCTACCACAAGGTACAAGATCAAATCTGTAGATATGGCATCGTACTTCTTGTTGAAGTGCGGCTTGCCGACCGCCTTCCTCTGGTGACAGATACTCGTCATATGCGGAGTAATAGTAGGGGTTATATCAGTTCCCGTAGGCTGCAGGAGCTGAGGTAACACTGTCTGTCTACTTCTGCAGTTGTCAGGCGTCTTGTCGCAGAGGTGGCCGTATAGCTCTTGCTCTTGATGGTAGCCTGCCGCGGACGAAGCGTGACACTGGACATGGAAGGGATAGAAGTCAGGTTCTTGGTATCCAAGTCCGGCAGAGGTGACGGAAGAGTTAGCACTCGGGCGCATCCAAGGACTCTGAGGAAGAGTGTCGTGGTCGCTTGACGCGCTTGACGCGCTTGACGACAGTGTGGTAGTGCTCAGCAAGGAAGCATCGGACTCGTGGCTTCCTCTTCGCTGGGGCTCGTGCACATCGGAGGCCCTCCACGAAGCGATCGTGGCATCCATCTCAGAGATGCCGGGCAGCGACCATCGCCGCACATCTGACGGGCTATCTGCAGTGCCACCTACAAAGGTGATGAGCGAAGGCATAGGACGTGATGGTCTCGAAATTGTCTACCACTGAGTGCTATCTCGGCCTCCTCTGAACCATCCGCTCTGATAGACAGGCTCGCGAATATTTCGGCATATTTCTGAGTCGGTCGTTTTTGCTGTTGAGCAAAGGCTGAGTCGGAGGAAGTGATGATGTTCAATCCAGGAAGAAAAGGCATAGTCAGAGCCGCATCACCTACTGTGCTAGAAAGCAACCGTTACTGACCCCGCAGAAGAGACAGATCACAACAACGAAGAACAAGTTCATTGATGAACAATGAAGGCGGCGCTAGGATGGTTCATGCGACAGTTAGATGTGATCGAGAGACCTGACCAAGGGTGCCTGGGATTTATTATTATACTTTTACTCCGAGAAGGAGGCCCTGTGACGACAATCGCGAGGTATGGTTAGCGAGACAGACCCCCAAGCCTTTATTGGCAAGTATCTGCAGCTGTGGCTTCGGGGCCGGTCCTCGTTCGGCCATTTCAACTGGCAGATGTCATCATATGGTCTTGGCGTTGGCTGATCCTCGTGCCGTTTCCGCTCTGAGTAGGAGGGAGGGTAGCCTTGGTCTTCTGCCGAGTTAGATCTGAATTTGGGGCTACGACCTGGGATTTGGGGTCCAAGTTGGTGCATGGGATTGTACCGTCCCTTCCACGATTGAGTCAGCGATACACCAAAAGAAACCACCGATGCCCACCCGGCAGGGACAGCCGTTAGCAAGGGGAAAGCTTTCTCAGGACGAGAGCGATGGCGCTCGGCCGGAAGCTTAGGAACTAGACCGTCCCAGAGTCCATATACAGTTCGTCCACCGGAGGCAACGGGGGCCATTTTGGGCTACTCAACGCCAGTGTCACGCCCACTAATACCGATCCGCTTGGACAGTCTATTCTTGTCGTCAATCATGTACTCCCAGGCTGGTGGCGTGCTCACACACTGGACAGCTAGTCCAGACGGAGCAGGTATGATAACCTGCAAGTTGTCGGATCTGGACTACTGATTGTTGCAAGAGTAGCCCGAAAGGCGAAGTGGTTGGCACCATGTGAGAGGGGCTTGACTACCCCTCGCTGTCAACAAGCTCGAGACATCGTAGCTCAAAGACGAAGATGGCCAGGTCGCGGCCCGTGCGTGATTACGGACTCCCAGGTGGGGAAGGTACGGCGCCACATTGTGACGAGTAGCAAGTGCCAAACCCCAGACGGCGCACCCCCCTTTAAGGCCAGACGCGCTCAACGCCGGGGAACACGGCGTAAAGGGTGCAGAGCTGTTTGAGACACGCCACAATCGTACCACAGAAGCCGACAACCGAGGGAGTTAATTGTAAGATTCGCAGATCGGGTCTCTTCCCCATACACACGGAGTAAGATTTTGCCTCTTGGCTTGGCCGGTCAAGTTCCGCCCTCCGCGCTGGCTGTGATCCTGCAGAAGGTGTACTGATTCAAATGAATGAGACAGGGATGCTCTGGCTGAAGGGAATTCCTCTTTCCCATCGGTTCGTCCTCCTTTCTTGATCATGTTATGACAATGTGCAGAAGCGCCGGGAGATGGAGATGCCTCTCTTCTGCCTTCTCGACGTTCGGTGACAAGAGATGCGTTGGTCTGAGACAATGTTGATATAGACTCGATGATATGGAGTGGGATTGGTGCCAGCGGATTTTACGGAGATGGTGAGGACGGATCCAGGTAGACCTCCAGATACGTGATCTGACTGAAAGTGTTGTCAAGTTGGTACGTGCTGCTCAATATCTCTTTTCTTTAGCCTCTTCCGGTGCTGTAGCTTACTTTATCTCGCCTGCGATTGTGTACCTGCATACCTGTTAGGTGTCGCAAACCTGTGCCATGTTTGCTTTTCTGGCTCCGAACTATTATGCAGGCTACCAAATGCAGCAAGGTGATCGCAATATCCTCTTACGGTCTTAGCCTGAGACAGCGCTACCCTTCACCCTATCGAAGCGGCCCGGATGTCGATCCTGGGTCCCGCGACAGCGAGCCTATCCTAAAAAGGCATCCGGCGTCGACCGCTGTCACACAGAGACTGCTGGCCTACATGAGTTTCCTAGAGATACCGGCAGAGCTCTCCTAGGCCTCTCTGCATGACAAGCTGACACTGAGAGTCTGGAAAGGGAGTTTGGCCAGTGGCACAGCCTGCTTGCTAGATCCCGCAGCGCCGTGATAGCATCGCATCCAGCACATCTCCCAAATCGATGGAAATTAAGCCAGCTTTACCATAGCACTTGTGTGGCGCTATGTGCACAACATATAGATGACACGCGATGGGGGTCCGAAGGTAAGCTCCTAAGCGCAAACGCGAACATATCCCGTCAGTGTTTGGGCCGTTCGTCTCGGGATCCGGTCAGAGACGTATATAGGTGATGAAATGTAAGAGCCTGGATCAAGACAAATCTTCGAGTGTATCTCTGGCGCTCTAATCTGCCCCGTTTGTTCCATCCTTAAATAACGCATGTAACACCTCAGATATTAGTGGTCCTAGTCCAGTCTCCTGACGCTAGTTACGACTGCGCACCATCAGGTACGAGGCAACGACACTATATCTGTGAGAAGCCGGTCCGTCACTCCCCGTTCGATACCGAGCCAACTCCAGGCGTGCTGCGAAATGGTACCGCTCACAACCGTCCTGTAGATGGCTTGTGAGGCACGCCATAGGTACCATGTGCTTGATCATCTTGCTGTTTCCGGGTGTGATCTCTTACTGTTCAGCCGCTCGGGCTGTCACTCTCACATACACTCTAGATCTTCGGATAACAGTCCAGCCGGGTCAAATCGAATGAGTTCTTGGCAACAGTCGGAGCCCGCTTGTGGTCAGCGTCTAGATGGTCAAGCAGTCTTCCAGCAGGCGTCTCAAGAGCCAGGCTCCGTCAACTCCTTGACTTACCTTCTTTTCTCTGCTAATAGCTCTACATATATAAATGTGTAGAAACACCGCTGCACTCCGCAGCCGTCAACAAAGAGAACATCAGCGAGTTTCCGTGAGCAAACTGACCTGGACATGTACATATGGTGATTTCCTCGACGACATATTGCATATGAAGAGCGAACGATGAATTGAGAGTTGACAAATTTGGCTGCTCCAGAGCAAAGGTATAGGCGCGCAGTGAGGGTGACAAGAAGAGCGGCGAATTCTGAGTGCGTAACGGCCATTTATAAGATCCATAATAAATACCTCTTCCTATATGTAAATATAAAAACCTGCGCACGGCTCACCAGCTAGACTGCAGTTCCATCGGGAGCTGTTGCTTACTGTCTTGTCGAACTATGAAAGTGCGCAAAGATGGCTCCGCCAACAAGCTGGCTCCGACTCCAATGGAACAGCACAGTGGTACTCCACGACGATATTTTCGGAACCGAGTATCTCACACGTTACGACCGCCAATCACACGTGGCGACCTAAACTACTGCGTCCTGCAGAATAGTACATGAAGCACAAAACATACCTAGTACAGATAAACCAATCGGCCTGTTCTTGATATCGGCGTGGTGCCCGCATACATTCGGCCTTGGGGCAACCGATTGAGAATAGAAAGGCCGGACACATAAAGAGGAGGGATACTGTCCGCCCTCGGTAAAACCGGACTCTGAGGCTATGTAGTCGCAATAGCAACGAAGCATCCATAACTCTTAGTTTCGTCACATAGGGGAAGACACAGCGGTAGATGGAATGCGGCTCCTTCATGTAAGTTGTACGTCGTCTGGTTGCCTCGTTCTATGCTCTCCAAGTCCCTTGTGATCTTCGCGGATCCATCTCCTTTGCCTGACCTATTCGGTAGCACAGCGTATGTGCAAACATCTATTGTGCTGGAGCTGAGGACACCACTGCACTAATTATCACGAGGTAAGTTCCGGGTATTGGATGGTGCCCCGGCCATGGTCCAAGCGGACAGACTGGCCTCTTGACCTGTCAAACGTCCAGATGCCAGCCGGCAGCCGCACCGTAACCCTTCCATTGTAATTTTGCTGATATCTCACCTTTAACTGAAGCAGAGTGGCCCGACAGCGTCCCAACAGTTAGCCGTGTAGTAACTGGTGGTGTAGACTGACAATTGCGAGCTGGGCCATCTTGTAATTGGACGACGTCGCTGCTGACTGATGTCGTCTCGAAGAGAACTGACTGGGGACCAGTGCTATACGCAGGCCGGGTGGTGCATAATCTGCTCGATCGGGGTATGGTCCCATGTTGATGCTTGTCATTGCACATCCTCAGCTCTCAATACATGACGACCGCTCGACAAATTAAATGGTGGACGGAAGGTATAAGAGGGCATGGAAAGTCTGTGAGAGGTGTAGAATGAAGAAGATAAACGTAAAACGCTTTTTTACTTGCCTTCACTAGGTATCGCGCATCTCCTGGGCAACCACTCACACATTCCACAGTGCGACGGATCCCGTAAGAGGTGTGAGGACGACGGATTCGTCTACACCGCAGGAACACGGAGGAAGACAGACTACAAACAAATACCTCGAGGGTATATGAGAGTCGTAAAACAGGTCATGTCGTGATTGGCGCCGAGTCTCAGCAGAAGTGAAATCATGGTGTGCCTTCCAACTTTCCGTAACAAAATAGCATAGACAAGCGATGTGAATCCCCTCCTGTCCACAGCATTTATGTCCAATCCTTTGTTTCGCACAAGGTGCGTGACAACGTCCTGAAGGCCAGCCCCGGCAGCGATACGGAGGGCAGTTGTCCCCGATCTCTCCAAAGAAGCGTTCTTATCTATGAGCTGGATTGCAGTACCACTGGGATCAGAGCAAAGCGATATAAATAGTTGCGTGAGGTCGAGTCGCTTCAAGGTAATATCAACATCGAGACCGGCCTCCAGCAAGAAGTAAATGACGCAAGAGACCCTTTCAATGCAGCGAAGTGCATTAGTGTGACTCTAGCGGTTCTTCGCATCTCCGGTGACCGTACAGACAGAGGGGGTAGAAGCTCTGGAATCGTGACAGTTCTCTCAGCCCGAAAGTCGGCCCCAGCATGATGAGTGGCGCGCAAGATCTTTCGACAACAGACTGTCGTGACCGATCTCTGTGATTTTGAACCGCCCACAACGCAGCAGAACAATTGTACTTCCTGACGTTGTCTCGATAGAGAACGACACTGCAGGTTGAGTGGAAACTCCGGGACGCTCCTGAAAGACGTGCTTGGATTTGGGAATTGCAAAGCTCGGCGATCATGGAAAGGATCTTTGGCGGGACAAATATCGTTTTCAGACAGCAGCACAGAGGCGGATGTAATAAGCAAGAAGGCAAATGCTATGGAGAAAACAAGACAGGGACGGGGTGGAACAATCTGATACAGGGGTATTAAAAGAGCTGGACCGCCACTTTTATGGAAACAGAGACTGGAGGAGTCCCATGCTAGGCCGAAGTATGCCCCTGAAAAGGAGATTACGGATCTGTTCCTCTTTCAACAACGTCTTTATCATGTGGATGGCCCCGCGCTCAACCCCTATTATAGTTGCCCTTTTCATGTCCGTTGGTGACAATAAGCAGAACGCGCCAATACATTATCCTGATAACGCTTCTTAGTGATATTAGAGTCACTCATTAGGTACTAAAAGCTTCCTGTCTTCGGCCTAGTGGATATTATTCTAAGATCTTCACCAAGACAGAAGCAGCATCTCAGACGGATACCTTCCTGTGCAACCGCTGCGTCCTGCTGGAGGTCATCCGAGCGAGGCTCTCTATCCCGCCTAATGCGCCGAGCCTGTAGATCATGAGAATAGTGTTCTCCCGACTCCAGTGAAATAAACGGACATGACCAATTATCACGAAATCTGGAAGTTAAGAGAGAAACGTCATTTTGAACCACGCTCAACCTTCGCAGTCCTCGTGACGCTGCAGACCATCGATCCTGGTAGATTCTATTTGTGCCGTGTTCTGCTATAGCAATCCCAAAGCTCAAAGATTCATCGCTGTAGGAAGTGGTCCGCGACGCTACCCGGCTCTGTTCTGTGTTGATCCTCCATACCATGATTCTCGTAGAGCATCCTAAATTCGCTTGGCAAAGCACTCTAAGTCTACTACTGTCTCGAATTTGCTGGACAGCACGGCACAGCCAATCCTTCAACTGCGCGTCTTGCTCAACACCTTCACCAATCAATAGGAGCAACCGCTCTGCATGTCAGAGTTGCTCAACTTCTTGCACTATCTGACTAATCCGCGTCTTAAGACTGATGTCATATTTGCAGTTCGTCGCGCTCACGAAATCCATGTAGTAAGTCTTGGCCGCCTCCCAGCTGCGGAAGAAGTCGTCGGGAGCCGTTGGAAAGAAGAGACCCGGGGCGGGGTTCTAAACAGGGAGACTCATAGGGGAAGGCGTGAATGGTTTTAACCTTGCCGTCATCGGCAGGGGTATGGCTGCGGGGCTGGCACCACCCTCTTCATTAATGAGCATACTCTCGAGGATGCTCTGCCAGAGACTATGATCCACGCAAGGTGGCAGGGTAACGCCGGCGACCACGTGTGCCGGCAGCAATCAAAATGGCGGCTCCGGAAGAGCTGGGGGGTGTAGGGGCAGAGGGTACGCGCCGAGACGTAACTTCTACGTGTATGCTGTGAGAATGAAGGAAGTCTCGGATAAACTGTTCCAGGAGTCGCTCTGCCTCCTCTGCTTTCTCGCGCGGGAAGCTGTACAGGTCGATCCGGGCCGTACCGGCGTCGGAACGTTCGATCGCTGCTAAGGCGCGGCCCTGCGATATGCGTAAGGGCAGGGGAAGCAATCCTCCGTTGCCGGAGACGAAGGAGGAAACACGTGCCGCATAAACCTCAACGGAAGTTTTTGTAGCCCTGTCTTCGCTTGGCCACCATTTTTTGATCGCTATGGAAGGGCGGCACTGAGATAACAAGGCGAGAATAGTGCAGACTTCGCCATCGAGTATAGGGGAGTTGGGTCCCGGCTGATTGGTACGGATGTTAGTAAACTGCCCTATCCCCAGTCGAAGGCCGAGCGCCCCAGCTGGTTCTAGCGCATCACGGCTAGGTTCGGCCGCCTCCGACTTGGCGGCGCTGAGAGAGAGGTCTCCAGCTCTTTGAGCTGAGCCTCTTCCACTTCCGTTTCTGATACGCGTAGCGCCCCCATCCTGGTCCGCATGTGTCGGCCTTTCAGAGCGACGGGGGGCTCTGCGGGGACGATCCGGGACCCAGACCCCGTTGTCAACTGGCCACGGACCGGTCGGCATCTCCTATCAGCCAGTCTGAGCGTAGCGCACTTACGAATATCAATTGCTAGCTTCAAAGTCTCTGTGGCGGCCTTTCGCTGCGCTTGGGCTTTGAGGAACGCGTCATGGACACGCTTGAGCGCTAAATTAGGATTGCGGTCTTTGAGCGCACAAAGAGACAGAGACCTAGCTCGCGACCAAGAAGTCTCGTCAAATAACTAAGGTTTCGCGGCTCTGCAGAGGTGCCCTATGCAGCTGATTGCCGTGCGGCGAGACTTGCCATCGTTCCTAAGCAGAGGGAAGGGGAAAAGCGCCTCGGCAACGGCTGAGATGACATTGTCGGGCAGCGCCTCTACGGCGGCAAACACGAAGTCGTCTCCCGGTAGCGCAACTGTGCTGCCGTCGCGATTCCTCCCAGAGTGACATCGGGTTTTCTGTTAGGGCTAGAGTGCGGAAGCGATCAAGGAACTGCGTTACGGACTCGTTCTCGGCCATGGAGAAGACAATATGCCAATACGTAGTAGATAAACGGTGCCTGTTGTCGAAGTCTCAGGATAGCCATAAAATTGTGGGCAGACTACGTGGCCCTCACGTGGCGCTTACGGGGCTTAAACTTGGCATGTGCGTGGCTTAAGTGTGACACGTATGTGGGTTGTACGTGGCCAATGCGTGGCACAGTCGTGGGCCCTACTTGGCGTCCATCAGGCCCTCGCGTCTACCTTCCGCGCGACCTTATATTACTGTTGAAGGCCAGCCTTCAGAACGTGATAGCGCTTCACTGCTTTTTTTTAAAATAGATCTTGTATTAGCTGTGGCATTACGGACACATATGTGAAGGAAGGTTATAGAGCAGGCTGAGTCGTATGGAAGATATAGATACCGGTGTTGCTCGCCTTCCTCATTGTCCTTATCTTTGATCCTTAAATATATCGTAAAGGTGAGATAATGAAGACCTCTTCTGTGAGGTGTATGTCTCAAATCTTACGTTGTTGGAGCTCCCTCGTTCCCAAATGCGTCGGCGGTTGGCTAAACTCACCGTCGACGTATCTTTGCTAGGATTTCCGCTTCTATCTTAACCTTAATCTCTAGTTCCATTTATTCGTTACTCCATCCTTTGTCTTTGTTGATGGCGGCGTCGCTGCAGGTCTACTATGGTAGGGATTTACTGTGGCATAGTTGTATGCCGAAAACGTTATCCACAACTCTGAGCGCTGAATCGCCTCGACTTGGAGAGGGGTTGTAATTAGCACATGGATGTTTGATTGGCCTTTCGGATGGCTCGGATGGCTACCTATCTAGCTTTAGTTGATGCTGTACAATGGGACTAAATTTTGTTGGCCTACGGATTCTGTTGCATCAGACAGAATCTACACTTCATTGCATTTCGTCTGTATGTGCCGCGACGTGACGTGTAGAGCACGTAACACTCGCGCATGAACATGTCGAGTTCACTTCCTCGCATCCTAGAGAAGCTTTCCTTAAGAAAACACTCCGAGCGCCTATGTGTGTAAGATTGAGCGATTCAGAGGCTCTAATGCTCGATGCTGGTAGTGCACTTGCAGAGTGATAGCGCCCGAGAATCTCGATCCATGGCATAGATGTGGTACGAACGCAGCTGCTTCCGCGCGGTCGGTCCGGTCAGCGTTAGTGGAAGCTGTGGAAGTGGATTCTGCAGTCAGTCTCATTTTCATGGAACATTCAAGACTGGAGAATGCCCTAAGCCGCCATAGGACCATCCCACACCTCGAGCCCCCAGCAGCCGGATATAAGAGAGTCTCAAGACAGCCCAGGTCTTTCTCATCTATGACACCAATGTCAGGAAGCAAGTCATTGGCTCTAGTAGTTTGCTGATAGCCTGTTACTCGGTAGCGAGCCATATGTGAAGTGCAGGTCAATCGACGGTCCCACGTAAACATCCTAAGAGGGTCTCGACATCCATTTGCAATTGTCGGAGTTAAACCCGAGGAAAAAACAGATGTTCTAGGTGTCCGACCTTCCGCAGAGTCGGCAACAATGATCTCACCATTCATCTCCGGTGGTGTACAGGCAGGGAGTGTGAAGTAGTGCCACACGTGACTGGGAGTTGTGGCACAGACCAAGAGCGCCCCATCCATCATCCACCACCTAGCGGCCCCAAAGGTTGCATAAACTGCGAATAGAGAGCGCTGCTGTTTCGGCTCAGTATTCCCCTCGCGAGGTTAGGAGCATGTGTCTAGGGTTTTCTGTCGAGGTCCAGGACTTCTGCACTGGCATCAACGAATCCAACATAACCTACGACGGCCCAAGCGAGTCGGGAAGTCTGTCAAGGGTCTAACATTCTGGAGGCGGACTCCAGACCCTCTCGGGCTGCCTGGCCAGGCTGTACGCCGCTAGTGATCGCGAATGGGCTACGGCAAGTATGTAAAGTATGTGATAGCATCATCGATCGAGTGACTCGTCAGAGGCACCAATTATCCAATCAGACTACGTCAACTAGTCTTTGAGTTCGTCCCCAGCGTCTTGCTGTGTCGCGTAACTGTGCATTAGTGACGTCAACTGATTTTGCGGATCGTCTTTACATGTTCAAGCAGTGCAAGATTGAAGTATAGCGCCTAAACATCAGCTTGGTCCGACTGAGACTCAAGAGACTTTTCTGCTGTACAAAACATCTTTGGGACTCACTAAAGTATCCATCTTACCTCGCCGTTTGCTTGCATAATCCACAGTCATCATATTCAGTAATCACGTCTACAAGCTCGCGTTAATGGACACCTCGCGCCAATTCAACTTTAGAGGACAAGCAGCGAAATGCTCTTTGCCCTTTCACTTTTTTCCTTCCGGGACATAGCTTGCAAACTTGACTTCGCCCTTCACCCCACTATGAGCGTTGACAAGGCTTCGAGTTATTGCTCTCTAGGACTGGATATGCGGAAGTCAAAATTGATCAATCTGTTCTCAAGGAATTTTCCTCCCTCTCTGTGATTGCTGGGTTTGCTACTTTTCGGGCGTACCGTAATGACTATCTCACCAATAACTAGTGTCCTCACCGTTTTCAGTCATTAGCAAGGATCTCATGGCGGAATTAGCTCAATCCTAATCCGGCGCATCATCCATCCTAATACGTAATGTGTGCCTGTAGAAGGTTCGCGACGGGGAGATCGATTTGGTTGCTTTTATTCTATTTTGTTGTCCAAGTTGGTGGTTGATTCAAGCTATTCGAGGGGTTGAATCGTGGTGGATTTAGCGATGCGCGACGCGACACTAGCGGGCCCCGCCCGGCAGGACGCGTCCCAAACCGCCGGAATCGAAGCCGAAGACGCGATCACGGTCGCGCCGGAAGGGGATGAAGGTGGTGGTCGTATACTACGACGCCAGCGAAAGCCAAGCGAGAAAGCTATTCAAAATAAGGCTGCCCAGGACTCACTCGAAGCAACCCAACCGTCACCGGAGAGGCAGGATGGAAACACTGCGCAAGGCGCGGCTACCTACGACGCGCAAGCGAAGACGACGGAGAAGGATCATGAGAATGAACAGGCGACATTGCAAACGTTACAAGGACAGATGAACGAACAAACTGGTATTCTCAAGATCATCTTGGAAGCATGGAAGAGACAAGAAATACAAAACAATACGCTACAAGCTGAGATCAGCCAAGTCAAGAATGAACTTCAAGCAGTTAAAACGGAATGCCAAGCGGTCAAGGACGAACTGAACGACGTCAAGCAGCAAATGGCACACGGCATCGCAGGACTGGCAACAGCACAAACCAGCCCGAACCCGTCTTACGCGGACGTTGCGCGTACGGCCCCGACTAGCCACGCAAGCAACGTGAGAACGCTCTCATCAGGATACGCCACCGTACCTAGCTTGAGCGGGACGCTATACTGCACGGTCGACACCTCACGAGTGGAACAGACAGCGGCCGAGCAGTTTTCGGCTGGAGCACTCCGAGCGACAGTAGAAAAGGGGGTCCGCGTTGAGCGCGGCGACCCAACATGGCGATGCCAAGCAGTGACACAGAGCGCTAGGAACGCGCAACGGATCAGGATCGCCTGCAGGGATGAAACCGAACGCCGCTTGATAAAGAATGTACTTGGGGTAAAGATGACACATGGAGCACGGCTCCTACGAGATGATCTCTACCCTGTTAAAGTGGATGGTGTCGTTCGGTCAGCAGCGCTGGATCCGGAGGGAAACGACAAAGTAGGCGCGGCGGAAGAAATCGGCAAGGAGAACGGTGTCGAGGTGGCCAAGGTGAAGTGGCTCAGCAGCCGCGAACCATCCAAAACACACGGGTCGATCGTGATACACCTGACCAAGGCTGCAGACGCGCGAAGGCTCCTGGCAGAAAAGTATTGCTACGCAGGGGGATTGTCAGGGCAAACGGCAATGTTTGAGCCACGGGAAGGCCCCAAGCAATGCTACAACTGCCAGGAAATCACTGAACACAAAGCCTACCAGTGTACAAAACCTCAGACCTGCGCAAAGTGTGCCAAGCAGGGTCACCATCACAGCCGGTGCACGGAGACTATTGCCAAATGCGTCCCGTGCGGTGGTCCCCACGAGTCATTCAGCAAGAACTGTCGGAAACTCTATCCATCTCGTCATGAATAGAGCTCTCCGTATGATCCAACTCAATGTCAGGAAGCAAGGGGAGGTGCACGATAGCGTAATGAATGACATGGAAATTCAGGATGCCACAGTGGTGGCCATCCAGGAACCACGAGCGAGGATGATACAGGGACGACTGCTAACAACCCCAATGAGCCACCACAAGTGGACGAAGATGATCCCATCGACTTGGAGGGAAGGCAGATGGGCGATCCGGAGCATGCTCTGGATCAACAGAGAGGTGGAAGCGGAACAGATACCAGTTGATTCTGCCGACATTGTGGCAGCGACGATACGTCTCCAGGACAGGAAGATTCTGGTCCTGTCCGTCTATGTACCAGGCCTAGATACCCAGGCACTGGAGGAAACATGCGAAAGCATACGCGAAGTAATAGCGAAGGCACGCCGAAACGCAGGAACAGTGGTGGATATAGTAGTCGCAGGGGACTTCAGCCGCCACGATTCACTGTGGGGAGGAGACGATGTGCGGATTGAGAGGCAAGGAGAAGGAGAACCGATTATCGACGTGATGAACGAATACAACCTGAGCAGTCTACTACCAGGGGCACGAAGACTTGGAGTGACGGGACCTATGACACGACTATCGACCTGATCTTGGCCTCCGCAGAGCTGAAGGACACGGTGGTCAAATGTACCTTGCTTATAATGGACCATGGGTCTGATCACTGCGCCATCGACACGGGTTTTGACATCTCTGCATCCCCCTCGGAACCACAGGAGAGACTATTGCTCAAGAACGCCCTTTGGAAGGACATTAGCAGCAGAATTGCGAGAACGTTAGAAGCCACTCCAACGCATGGCTCGGTGCAACAGAGGACGGACCGTCTGATGGAGGCAGTATCAGAGGCCGTTCACGCCCTAACACCGAAAGTTATACTTAGGTGCCCTGTTCATTATTCTTTATGCCTTCTTTCGGAGCCGAGCGTTTTGTCCCTGGATATAAATGTTAC
>JANBVO010000118.1:3296-16776 GCA_030052745.1 Pleurostoma richardsiae
TTATTTTCAGTTCAAATCTGAAAACTCTTTTATAAATAAAAATCTGTATTAAAAGATAAGCTTTTATTAATTAAATAGCATTAATTTAAATATAATTGACTATTAAAATGGTATATAATACACAATAGAGTTAAAATAATATTTATAGTATTTCAAAAGTTTAACGATCTCTATATTTTTAAAAATTAAAAAAAAAATGAATAATTTATATCATGAGAATATTAAAAAGTCATCCTTTATTAAAATTAGTTAATTCATACGTTATTGATGCTTCACAACCTAGTAATATCAGTTATGCATGAAATTTTGGGTCTTTACTACTAACTTGTTTAGTTATACAAATTGCAACAGGAGTTACATTAGCCATGCATTATAGTCCTAGTGTTTTAGAAGCTTTTAATTCTATAGAACATATAATGCGTGATGTAAACAACGGATGATTAGTACGTTATTTACATAGTAATACAGCTTCAGCTTTCTTCTTTTTATTATATTTACATATAGGAAGAGGTATTTATTATGGATCTTATAAAGCTCCAAGAACATTAGTTTGAGTTATAGGTACAATAATACTTATAGCAATGATTCTTACAGGGTTTTTAGGTTATGTTCTTCCTTATGGACAAATGAGTTTATGAGGTGCAACAGTTATTACTAACCTTGTTAGCGCTATACCTTGAATTGGACAAGATATAGTTGAATTTATTTGAGGAGGTTTTTCTGTTAATAATGCAACATTAAATAGATTCTTTGCTTTACATTATTTACTACCTTTTATATTAGCTGCTTTAGTTTTAATGCATATGATAGCACTTCATGAAACAGCTGGGTCAGGTAATCCTCTAGGAATATCAGGAAATTATGATAGAATATCTTTCGCTCCTTATTATCTATTTAAAGATTTAATTACTATATTTATATTTATTTTTGTTTTAAGTGTGTTTGTTTTCTTTATGCCTAATGTTTTAGGAGATAGTGATAATTATATAATGGCTAACCCTATGCAAACTCCTTCTGCAATAGTTCCAGAATGATATCTTTTACCTTTTTATGCTATATTAAGATCTATACCTAATAAACTATTAGGAGTTATCGCTATGTTTAGTGCAATATTAATAATATTAACATTACCTATATTAGATGTAGGAAGATCAAGAGGTTTCCAATTCAGACCTTTAAGTAAAATAGCTTTCTGAGCATTTGTAGCTAATTTCTTAATTCTAATGCAATTAGGTGCTAAACACGTAGAAGCTCCATTTATAGTTTTCGGACAAATTAGTACTATTTTATATTTTAGTTACTTTTTATTTGTGGTTCCTGTATTAAGTATATTAGAAAATACTTTAATAGATTTAAGTACAAATAAATAATAAGTTATTAATTATTAAAATAAATTAAAATTTTTAGCTTTTAATATGTTATTATATTTAGGTGTTATTATATAAAAATATATAAAAATACTTAATTAGTAACTTATATTTTATATATTTTTAATTAATAGAAGTATCTATTAATTAAAAGTGAATAAGTAATAAATATAAGGATTATGAAGTAAATGGTTTACACTTTGATTGCAAATCTTAAGTAAGGGGTTCGATTCCTCCATAATCCTTTTTAATATTTAATAAATTTACTAGCTACTTTTAATAATTTAGATTTAAAGTTAAATATCTATATTTAATTAAAATTATATTCAAAAAGTACGCCCTTGTTTATAGTACAATAAGTCGAGAAAACGAAAAGAATATTTTAAAATCATCAATATCTATTTGAACAGAAAGATGATTTTTATCAACAAATGCTAAAGACATTGGAACTTTATATTTAATCTTTGCATTATTTTCAGGATTATTAGGAACAGCATTTTCTGTTTTAATAAGAATGGAATTAAGCGGACCAGGTGTTCAATATATAGCAGATAATCAATTATATAATAGTATCATAACAGCTCACGCTATATTAATGATATTTTTTATGGTTATGCCAGCTTTAATAGGAGGATTCGGTAATTTCTTACTTCCATTATTAGTTGGAGGACCTGATATGGCATTTCCAAGACTAAATAATATAAGTTTTTGATTATTAGCACCTAGTTTAATACTATTAGTATTTTCTGCTTGTATAGAAGGTGGAGCAGGTACAGGATGAACACTTTATCCTCCTTTATCAGGAGTACAAAGTCATAGTGGACCTAGTGTAGATTTAGCAATTTTTGCTTTACACTTATCAGGGGTTAGTAGTTTATTAGGAGCAATTAATTTTATAACTACAGTAGTTAATATGAGAACTCCTGGTATAAGATTACACAAATTAGCTTTATTTGGATGAGCTGTAGTTATAACAGCTGTATTATTATTATTATCTTTACCAGTTTTAGCTGGTGGAATTACTATGGTTTTAACAGATAGAAATTTTAATACATCATTCTTTGAAACAGCTGGAGGTGGTGATCCTATTTTATTCCAACATCTTTTCTGATTTTTCGGGCATCCAGAAGTTTATATTTTAATTATACCAGGTTTTGGTATAATAAGTACAACTATATCTTCTAATTCAAATAAATCAGTATTCGGGTATATTGGAATGGTTTATGCTATGATGTCTATTGGAATATTAGGATTTATTGTGTGATCTCATCACATGTATGTTGTAGGTTTAGATGTGGATACAAGAGCATATTTTACAGCTGCTACATTAATAATTGCTGTGCCGACAGGAATTAAAATATTCTCATGATTAGCTACATGTTATGGAGGTTCTATCAAATTAACACCTTCAATGTTATTTGCATTAGGTTTTGTATTTATGTTTACTATTGGAGGATTAAGTGGTGTTGTATTAGCTAATGCTTCTTTAGATATAGCTTTCCATGATACTTACTATGTTGTTGCTCATTTCCATTATGTATTAAGTATGGGAGCTGTATTTGCAATGTTTAGCGGATGATACTTCTGAATTCCTAAAATATTAGGTTTAAATTATAACATGTTATTATCTAAAGTGCAATTCTGAATCTTATTTATAGGAGTTAATTTAACATTCTTCCCTCAACATTTCTTAGGTTTACAAGGAATGCCTAGAAGAATAAGTGATTACCCTGATGCATTTGCAGGTTGAAATTATGTAAGTAGTTTTGGATCTATTGTAAGTGTTGTAGCTGCTTGATTATTCTTATATATTGTTTACAAACAATTAGTAGAAGGTAAAGTAACTAGCAGAAATCCATGATTAAGTGTACAATTCTATACTGATACATTACAAGCTCTATTAAACAGAAGTTACCCTAGTTTAGAATGAGCTTTAACTAGCCCACCTAAACCTCACGCTTTTGTTAGTCTTCCATTACAAAGTGGTTTTCGGTTTTAATAAATTAAAGTTAAACAGAATAATCTTAGGATTATCTTGCATAATATTTATGTATATGTTTAAAAATAGTTTTATACCTGAATTAATTTTATTAAAAATTAATAGTTTAATTAGCTTTGTTGTTAATAATGAAGAAGTTATTTCTATCGATTTAAAAAATTCATTATTAATATCTAGTATTGTAACTTTCTTTTTTAAATTAGGTATTCAAGATATAATTGAGTTATTAATAGATAAATATTTAGGCAGTAATAATACATTAATGATATTGGGTGAGAATAATCCTTCAAATAATAAAATCATTAAAGATATTGGAATAAATAACAATATTCATGCTTTTAGTGACAATGAAGACAATTCTCAAGGTAGTCCTAATTATACTCATACTCCCTATAATACTTATCAAGAAGAAACTAATACTCAAGCTAATAATCAGGAACAGAGAAACAATCTTCAACCATTGACTCCACCCCATAGTCCTCAAGAACCAGTAAATGATTTTGAACAGACTGCTCCTAATAGTCCTCAAGAACCAGTAAATGGTTCTGAACGGACTGTTCCCAATAACGCTGAAGGATCAATAAATTATTTTCAATATGGTCCTCCTGGTACTCTTAATGGAGAAGTAGAGAGATCTGAAAAGTATGGTAATGAATCAGAATGGAAAGGTGATAGACTTAAACCTAAAATAAGTGTATTAAAAACAATATTAGAAGAGAATAAAACACTGTCTCCTGAAAAAAGATTAGAACTAGAAAATAAAGTAAAAGATTATGAAATTGAAATGAGAAATCATTATACTGAAGCTTTACGTTATAGACTAAGAGCTGAACATCAACGTCAAATATCTGAAGACTATCGTACATATTTCTCAAATAGAAATCAAAATCAATAAAATTAAATAAAATTTCCATTAGCTCAATGGTAGAGCAAGATACTTCTAATATCTTGATTTTAGTTCGAATCTAAAATGGAAATTTTAAATGAGTAATAATTTGGAAATACATTTACCTTTATTACTATATTCGTGTTGTTTTATTTCATTGAATTAATATATAAATTATTAGATTAAAAATAAGATCATGAACTATAAAATAATCGAAAAAAATTATTAAAGTAGATTTCATAAAAAGTGATTTACCTCAATATATAAGAGTAAATATTTTTTTTGTCAAAAATTTATTTATTAGGTTTATAAATAATTAATATAATATCATGTGACTATAAAGTAATCGAAATTTAATTTGTAATTAATGTTGTATTTACCTACTTTAATATCTACATTAGAAGTTGTTTTAATTCTTGTTCCTGCCTTACTTGCGGTAGCTTATGTAACAGTAGCAGAAAGAAAAACTATGGCAAGTATGCAAAGAAGATTAGGTCCTAATGTTGTAGGATATTATGGATTATTACAAGCATTTGCCGATGCTTTAAAACTTTTATTAAAAGAGTATGTTGCACCTACACAAGCTAATATGATTTTATTTTTTTTAGGGCCTGTAATCACTTTAGTTTTTTCTCTATTAGGATATGCAGTTATACCTTATGGACCTGGATTAGCTATTAGTGATTTTAATCTAGGTATATTATATATGCTAGCTGTTTCATCTTTAGCTACTTATGGTATATTATTAGCTGGTTGAAGTGCTAATAGTAAATATGCTTTTTTAGGTTCTCTTAGAAGTACAGCTCAATTAATTAGTTACGAATTAATTTTAAGTTCTGCTATTTTATTAGTAATTATGTTAACAGGTAATTTAAACTTAACTGTTAATATAGAATCTCAAAGAGCAATATGATTTATATTACCTTTATTTCCTATATTTATTATTTTTTTTATAGGATCTATAGCTGAAACTAATAGAGCACCTTTTGATTTAGCTGAGGCTGAATCTGAATTAGTTAGTGGGTTTATGACAGAGCACGCTGCAGTAGTCTTTGTGTTTTTCTTCTTAGCTGAATATGGAAGTATAGTTTTAATGTGTATACTTACTAGTATATTATTTATAGGTGGTTATCTATTAATAGATTTTTCTTATATATTTAATATTTTAGATTATTTATTTTTTAATTTATTTTTCTTAGATTGAATATTTTATATAGAATATTATGTTAAAAATATTTTTAGTAATCCTATATTAGAAGGATTATTTTATGGTTTAAGTTTAGGATTAAAAAGTTCTATTATGATTTTTACTTTTATTTGAGCTAGAGCTTCTTTCCCGAGAATTCGTTTTGATCAATTAATGGCATTCTGTTGAACAGTCTTATTACCTATTATATTTGCGATTATAGTATTAGTACCTTGTATTCTATATGCTTTCAATATTTTTCCTATTAGTATAAACTTATTTTAAAAAAAAGTTTTTATAATGAAAATTTTTCAAGTCATGAAATTGTTTATTTATGATGTAAAATTTTCTATAACATATAAAAAAAATTTTTTTTATTATATTAAAACATGTTATTATCTTCTTTGCTATTTATCCCCATATTTGGAATATTTTTAATTTCTAGTACAGTTTCATACGAATCAAATACTATAAATAATATATATTATAAAAGAATTGCTTTAGGAGCTTCTATTTTAAATTTAATAGTATCTTTAATAATATATATTTTATTTGATTTTAGCAATAATCAATTTCAATTTGTACAAGAGCATTATGATATAAGTTTTTTTGATATTTATTTAGGAATAGATGGTTTATCAATATATTTTGTAGTATTAACTACAATAATAATGCCTATAGCTTTATTATCTAATTGAAATTCTATAACTGAAAATGTAAAATGATATTTAATTATAATGTTATTATTAGAAACATTATTATTAGCTAATTTCCTAGTCTTAGATATACTATTATTCTATATTTTTTTTGAAAGTATATTACCTCCTTTATTCTTATTAATAGGTTTATTTGGATCCAGTAATAAAGTAAGAGCTAGTTTTTATATATTCTTATATACATTATGAGGATCCTTATTCCTATTATTAGCAATATTAACAATGTCATCTATAATGGGAACTACAGATTTTGATGCTTTATTTAAAACTAATTTTGATTATACTACACAATTGTTTTTATTTTGTGCTATATTTTTATCATTTGCTGTAAAAACTCCTACTATTTTTTTAAATAGTTGATTATTAAAAGCTCATGTAGAATCTCCTTTAGGAGGAAGTATAGTTTTAGCTGGTATTGTTCTTAAATTAAGTTTATATGGTATATTTAGACTAATTTTACCTATTTTACCTAAAGCTTCTTTAGATTATACTTATATAGTATATATAATAGGAGTAATTACTATAATTTATGCTAGTTTTAGTACATTAAGAACTACAGATATTAAAGAGTTAATTGCTTACAGTTCTGTATCCCATGCTGCAGTGTATCTAATAGGAGTATTTAGTAATACAATCCAAGGAATAGAAGGTGGTATACTTTTAGGTTTAGCTCATGGATTTGTTTCTAGTGGTTTATTTATATGTGCAGGAGGTATACTATATGATAGATCCGGAACTAGATCTATTTATTTTTATAAAGGTATGACTCAATTAATGCCTTTATTTTCTATTTTATTCTTTATATTATGTTTAGGTAATTGTGGAGTTCCTTTAACTCTAAATTTTGTAGGTGAGTTTATGTCTCTTTATGGTGTTTTCGAAAGATTACCTTTATTTGGGGTATTTGCTAGCTCTTCTATAGTATTATCTGGAGCTTATACAATATATATGTATAATAGAATAGCTTTTGGAGGTTCATTTAGTAAATTCTTTGAGGAAAATATAAGTGATGTAACAAAAAGAGAATTTTTTATACTTTTAACTTTAGTTTTATTCACTGTTATATTTGGAATATATCCTTCTTTTATTTTAGATGGTTTACATTACTCAGTAACAAGTTTAATTTATTTCGTATAATTAAACTTTAAGAATTAACTATTACTCTTAATAATTCTTTATTAATAAGTTTTTAGCAAAAAATTCATAATAAAAATTTTTCGTTAAATTTTTAACGTAAATACCCTAATTTTAAGTATTAAATAAAAAATAATAACAATAAAATATGCCTCAATTAGTACCTTTTTATTTTTTAAATGAAGTAACTTTTGCTTTTGCTGCAATTGCAATAACAGTATATATATTATCTAAATATATATTACCTAGATTTGTACGTTTATTTTTATCTCGTACTTTCATTTCAAAACTTTTTGAAAGTAAATAAATAATATTTTTATAATATTATTCATTTAAGTTAATGTATTAATACATTAAATCTTTGGATATTTGAAGGCTTATAATGCAAGCTTAGAGTACAATATGAGTACTTTAAGCTTGAATAATAATTTATACAGAGAAATACTTAGCCCTCTAGATCAATTTGAAGTAAGAGATTTATTAAGTTTAGATGCACCAATATTTGGAAATTTACATATTTCTATAACTAACATAGGATTTTATCTAACATTAGGAGTAGTTTTTATATTAATATTAAATTTATTAAGTACAAATTATAATAAATTAGTTAGTAACAATTGATCTATAAGTCAAGAATCATTGTACGCTACTATACACAGTATAGTAACAAATCAAATAAATTCTAAAAGTGGTCAATTATACTTTCCATTTATTTATACTTTATTTATTTTTATATTAATAAATAATTTAATAGGTATGGTTCCTTATAGCTTTGCATCTACAAGTCATTTTATTTTAACTTTTTCTCTTAGTTTCACTATAGTTTTAGGTGCTACAATATTAGGATTCCAAAAACATGGTTTAGAATTTTTTTCTCTTTTAGTACCAGCTGGTTGTCCTTTACCTTTATTACCATTATTAGTTTTAATAGAATTTATCTCTTACCTTGCTCGTAATATTTCTTTAGGATTAAGATTAGCAGCTAATATAACAAGTGGTCATATGCTATTAAATATTTTAAGCGGGTTTACTTATAATATTATGAGTTCAGGATTTATTTTTGCAATTATAGGTATAATACCTCTAGTAGGTATTGTTGCATTTTCAGGGTTAGAATTAGGTATTGCTTTAATTCAAGCTCAAGTGTTTGTAGTTTTAACTTCATCTTACATAAAAGATGGATTAGATTTACATTAATATTATATTAATTTCACAATAAAATTTAAATTCTTTAGAATTTAATCAAAAAATAATTCTAATTTATACTTAGTGATAATTAAGGAAAGTCTATATTATAATAACATATATATTATATATTTAAATTAAAATTTAAGGTATTAAATAGAAACTAGTTATAAGTTAATAAATAATTATTTATTAAATACTTAAACTCTATAACGGACATATAAGCTTATATAAAAATAAATAATTTTGTTTAGTTTATATAATACAACAACAAAAAATAGCTTATTTTATTCCTAAGTAAGTTATAAAATAAAAAAAATAAATTTATTATTTTTTTTTTAGAAATGAATCAGTGATGTAATTGATAATATGATTGTAATTACATCCCCAACAATAAAAAAGTAGGGTTTGAAAAATAGGTGAGTTTGGTGATGGCTCTGAATGAACGCTGTCCAAATGCTTGACACATGCTAATCGAACGTTTAATTTAATGAAAATTTTATTAAAAGTGGTGTACAGGTGAGTGTATGATTTTTGGCCGACCTTAAAGTAAGGGGAATAAATCCCTTATATCCAAAGGAAAATCTCACTTAAAAGGTATAAAACCTTTTAAGTTGAGCCGCTTTAAGAGGAAAAGAAAAATCTACGAGATAGGTAGTTGTTAAGGTAATGGCTTAACAAGCCAACAATTCTCGGAGTCGAAGCTGAAAGGTTGATCGACCACATTGGGGATGAAAAAATCCCAAGGCAAGTAAGTACAGCAGTGAGGAATATTGGTCAATGGCCTAACGGCTGAACTGGCAACTTGGAAGAATGATCTTATAAAATAAGATAAATCGATTTATCGAATAAAGTTCTAAATACATAATTGATAATGACAATATGTATATCTGTCTTGACCAATTACGTGCCAGCAGTCGCGGTAATACGTTAAGAGACTAGTGTTATTCATCTTTAATAGGTTTAAAGGGTACTTAGACGGAAAAATTACCTTAAATAAGGACAATTTTTCTAGAGTTTTATGTAAGGAGGTCGTACTTGTGAGTGGAGAGATGAAATTCTTTGATACCTAGGGGACTGGTAAAGGCGAAGGCAACCTCTTATGTAATAACTGACGTTGAAGGACGAAGGCACAGGGCACAAAAAGGATTAGGTACCCCAGTAGTCTTTGCAGAGAATGATGAATGCCGTAAATTAGGTTATAACTTAGTTTACAAACGAAAGTGTAAGCATTTCACCTCAAGAGTAATGTGGCAACGCAGGAACTGAAATCACTAGACCGTTTCTGACACCAGTAGTGAAGTATGTTATTTAATTCGATGATCCACGAAAAACCTTACCACAATTTGAATGTTAATAATAAATTATTATTAATACAAGTGTTGCACGGCTGTTTTCAGTTAATGTTGTGAAATTGTGGATTCGTCCGCGTAATTAACAGAAACCCTTGCTTTATTTGTAAAATTTTTAATGATTATGTTAATCATAGTTATTATGATAAAGCAGTTACATCTTTATGTAAAGATGTGCTAGAAGGGACTAAGACAAGTCATCATGGCCTTGATATTGTGGGCTATAGACGTGCCACATATTCCTAAACAAAGAGATGCGAAAACGTGAGTTTTAGCTAATCTCAGAAAATAGGATAAAATCGGATATGGATTATAGTCTGAAATTCGACTATATGAATAAGAAATTGCTAGTAATCGTGAATCACCATGTCACGGTGAATATAATCTCGGATTGGTACTAATCACTCGTCGCATGCTGAAAGGAGTGCGCTCAATAAGTTTGCTCTTCTGTTATAAGTAATTAATAGTGATTTAATATTATAATAGGATTCTTCGTATGTGTGGCTCTGATTAGTGTTAAGTCGAAATACAGTTCGTGTAGTGGAAGTTGCACGGGGTTTTTTAGTTTAAACGATATAAATTATGTATAATTTATAAATTATACATAATAATAATAATAATATATGGATATTTATATCTATATACAAAAGAATTTTTTCTTTTGTATTATATGAAAATTTCTTTTATAGAAAGATTCAATTTATTATAAATATAAATATAAAAGGAGGGTTCCTTTATTGGTAAGAAGGGTTGAGCTGTAAACTCAATAGTAATGAATTGCTTTAAGAGTTCGAATCTCTTGTCTCCTATGTTTATATATATACATATAATTTTATAAGCCCTTATAGCTCAACGGTAGAGCATAATACTGTTAATATTATGATAGATGTTCGATTCATCTTAGGGGCTAATAATAATTTTATTTAGATTATTATTTTATTTAAAACTTTTTATATTTTAATTAATATTCACATTGCTACAATAAAATTAAATTGTAGAAAATTTTTATGAAATTATTTAACAAAATAACTATAGGTACAATTTTATCAATGACTAATTTAGTAAGAAGTAATTTTCAAGACCATCCTTTTCATTTAGTATCTCCTTCTCCTTGACCATTATTTACAAGTGTTAGTTTATTAAATTTAACTACTATTTCTGCATTATCTATGCATAATTTTAATAATGCATATTATTTATTTTATGTATCTTTAATATTACTTGTTTCATCTATGTTTTTTTGATTCCGTGATATAATTAGTGAAGGTACTTTCTTAGGAGATCATACATTAGCAGTTCAAAAAGGATTAAACTTAGGAGTTATTTTATTTATAGTATCTGAAGCTTTATTTTTTGTAGCAATATTTTGAGCATTTTTTCATAGTGCATTAACTCCTACTGTAGAATTAGGGGCACAATGACCTCCTATGGGAATAGAACCTGTTAATCCTTTTGAATTACCACTTTTAAATACAGTTATATTATTATCAAGTGGAGCTACTATAACATATGCTCATCATTCTTTAATACAAGGAGAAAGAAAAGGAGCTTTATACGGTTCAATTGCTACTGTATTATTAGCAATAATATTTACAGGATTCCAAGGTGTTGAATATAGTGTATCTTCTTTTACTATAAGTGACGGTGCTTTTGGTACATGTTTTTTCTTTGGAACTGGATTTCACGGACTTCACGTTATAGTTGGAACAATTTTCTTAGCAATAGCTTTATGAAGAATATATGCTTACCATTTAACAGATAATCATCACTTAGGTTTTGAAGGAGGTATTCTTTATTGACATTTTGTAGATGTTGTTTGACTTTTTTTGTACGTTTCTATATACTACTGGGGTTCTTAAATAATTTAATTCTTTATGCTAAACGTAAAAGATCTGAAGATGATATAGGCGAAGATATAGAAGATGATAAACAAGATAAAAATCTAAAAGAATTAGAAGAATCACAAAGTGATCTTAAAGATATCCGAGCTGAATTAGAAGAAGTACGTAAAGCTAAAGATATGGAAAATAGTACATTACCTAGTAGTATGAAATCCAATAACGGACATTTAAGGAATATTGAAAAAAATTACCCTGAATTTTTTGATAAAGAAGATAATTCTCAAACAACTAATAACGGATTAAATAATGTTGAAGAGTATCTAAAAGAACAAGAAAAAGAGGTAATAAGTAGAATTAAAGAATTAAGTGGAACACCTAATCAAGCTTTAGATGATCTTCCTTCTGAAGCACCTAGTTTCTTAGATGATGGTGAATAATTTAAAATTTTTAATTATATAATTTTTTGTTCTTAAGAAACAAAAAATTATATATACTACAAGGGATTTTAGTATAATGGTAATTACATATGACTTTTAATCATCAAGAAATTGGTTCGAACCCAGTAAATCCTAAAGTTTATTTTATAAAAATAAGATTAAAGTAATATTAATTCCAATTAATCATATATAATTTTAATATTATACTGTAAAACGGTTATCATTTAATGGTAGGATTGTTGTCTTCCAAACAGCTTGTGTCGGTTCGATTCCGACTAACCGTATATAATTTTTAGACTATTTAATATTATAACTTAAAATAAGAACTAGTAACTTAATTGGTAGAGAACTTTCTTGTCACGGAAGAAGATGTCGGTTCGAGGCCGGCCTAGTTCGTATTTATTGTTCTATTAGCTAGGAAAGATTTCCATAGGTAGGGTAAGTCATTTGCTAAATGATATCTTTTTAGATTTAGGAGTTCGAATCTCCTTCTTTCCGAAAAATATTATTTATTCATAGTATATCTATAAATAGATTAAATATATTTTATATAAGAGTGTAGTTTAATTGGTTAAAACGGTAAGCTTCAACCTTAAAATTCTCCGTTCGAGTCGGGGTACTCTTGTATTTGTATAAATTTAATACAAAGTTTATAATATTTATATTTCCTTTTAGTTAAGGTATTTTTTTTTTATAATATCCAATGAATAATTTATTTTTAATAAATGAAACTTTTACAAACGGTTATATAACTAATACATTAGATATAATTTCTTTACTTGCTATTTTATTTGGTATATTTGTTATTATAAGTAAAAACCCTATAGTTTCAGTACTTTTCTTGATAGGATTATTTGCTTGTATATCTTCTTATTTAATTTTATTAGGTTTAACTTTCATAGGTTTATCTTATTTAATTGTATATATAGGAGCTGTATCAATTTTATTTTTATTTATTTTAATGTTAATAAATGTTAGAATAAGTGAATTACAAAGTAATACTAGCAATAGTATACCTTTAGCTATCACTATAGCAATATCTTTTAACTATCCTTTATTTCAATTATTACCTTATGATATAGCTATACTAAATTATAATAATTCTTTAAATAATATGTTATATAATATATATTTTAATAAATATAGTAATAATTATTTAAACAATTTAAATGTATATGATAATGATTTATCTTTTGTAACTAGTAGTACATGAGATGGTAACCTGGCAGAAAATGCTCATATTGTAAGTATAGGTAATGTTATGTATACTAATAATAATATGTGACTTTTAATAGCTAGTTTTATACTTTTATTAGCAATGGTAGGTGCTATTGTTATAACAATAAAACAAAAAAACTAAAATAAAAAGAGATTAGC
>JANBVO010000119.1:0-16379 GCA_030052745.1 Pleurostoma richardsiae
GTCTAGATCATCTGACCGCTCGGGCTCTGGCTGGGTTGGCTCGAACGCTTGGCTGGACGCTCATCTGGGTCGCTTGCCGACCGCCGCTTTCCTCCCGAGCGGCTCGTGGGGGGCGATTCGGAAGAGCCACAGGCAACTGCCCTCAATAAAGGCAGCGTCGTCACGATCAATTACCGCGCCTATGGCGTTACTATCGCGCAGCTCTTCGAGTGCCTCTGTGGAAGTCTGAATTGTTGCAGGATAGTTGGCCCGGCATATCTTCTCAAAGGACAGGACTACTACTACACGATCGAGCGTGCCTCTCTCAACATGTGGCCTTTGGTCGTCGGCGTCTCGAACAGATTCCGCTGCATGCGATCACAGTCGAGCAAGACAAGGCCGAGGTGGACGGTCGCGATCTACTAGCCGATCTCAAGCCTGGAGATATACCAGACTTCACCCGATGTCTCCGGGATGCCTGTACCAACAGCAGACACCCAGATGAACGGGACCGGGGAGCTTCCCTAGCGTCCGGATGCCCCCTTCGCGAAGTCTGTGGGCAGGCGCACGATGACTCCGTCAGCAACGGCGTCCATCCTGGTAAGCCAGGAGCCGACGCGGCGCAGGAAGACCTGAGGTGCTCTCGAGGCATCGTCGGCAAGGGTCCCAGTGTTGATCCGACAACCATCCCTCCAGCGACGTCCATGACGCCGAACCAGGCGGTAGAGAGGATGCTGGGCTTATATGACGAAGCGTGGGCGGAGGCCCGTGCCGCTCTGGAAGCCCAGCTTCTCGAGGTCGTCCCGCCAAACGCCCACCCACTTCAATGGAATGGCATGCGGAGGGGATCACTCTCCTCGGTCATCTCAAACGTGTTTCGCAACGCGCTGTCGAGGTCGTTGTTACAGAGCGGTGACGATAATTATGGGCTCATTCCCGCCGCCTCCGCCGATGTAGGACTGCCTGCCTGCACTGTAGATGCCGTCATTGCTAATTCGTCGCAGCAAAGACGTGACGCCCCTGGGGCCCGGTCACGCATCCGCTCAACTCCGACCAAGCGCCGCCGCGAAAGGACAATAAAGTTTAGTAAGGTCTACAGGGAAGGGAACGCCGGGCACTTCGTTATCAAGGGGCATGACGGCTTCTACATCCTGAAATGCAGGGAACATAACATGCGTTTCATGACGACGAGACCCGCTCGAGGAGCGAAGATGCATCTCAAATCCGTGCACCGCAAACCTGCCGCGGACATCAAGGAACTTCGGTACCGCGTCCTCGACTGCACTGCAAGAGAAGCGGAGGAGAACAACTCGGCATTCAAGCGATCCCTCGACAAAGGCCGCACGCCCGTTGATGAGCCCGTCCCTGGCCAGTTATATCTAGCCAATTGGTGGGGGGGAGGACTTTCCAGCTATTGCCCTCTTTCCACGCCACCCAATGAAACTCTACAAGCAGACAATCAGGCTATCAGACACGGAGTTCTCGAGGCTGCTCCCCGCGTACTACAGACTTAACGGAGGCGAGCTTGTCTTAGATCGACACTGCCAGCTCCCTCCTGTCCATGACCGTGAAATCCCCGTTCTTTTCTTCCGCGGTGAGCTGTATGTCGGCCGTTGACCCATCCCCAGGAACAGGGGCAGAGTGCTGATACGCATCACAGATCGATCACCTGGGTCAAGGTTGCCGATCTCCAAGGGCTGACGCCTGAGTACGGAGAATTTGACGCGCTGAAAAGTGCTTATGAGCAGTTCACTGGGCAATCTCTGAAACAGCGGAACCACGCGACGAGCTATTGGGAGCAAGATGAACAATAAGGCGAGGTCTGTGTTTGGCCTTCCCAGACCAGTCGTCCGCCCCACGAGGAATGGGAGCTGCAGCCGGGGACGGAGGCATCTGCCGGGTGGTCTGTAGGGTGCCAAACCGGGTGTGCCGGAGTGGGTTCGCTCGCACACTTCGTCGGGAAGGCTGCAACAGCGGCCATCAGACGTGGCGGGCAAGACTAGTCAAGCGGCATGCCGACAAACCATGTTGGGTGGCCTGCATTCCGGCTGACGGCGCCGAGTCCGTGTCTTCATGCATGCATCAGTTACTTGTCCTAGGCCAGCACGCACTATTGACGCCGTCCGAATAAGGATGTGGGGACTGGTCCGATTGGAGGGGCCCGCTGAAAAATACTCCGCAAGGACCTGCAGGTTGTGTAGATAGCGACTCTGCACCAGCACGCTAGCAGATGTGAGACAGAGCTGCAGAAAGACGTACCGTCGCCTGCTGTGGGACAGCCCCTTGCCGCTCGCCGCCGCACGGCTGCCCTCCCCGTGGTCTCCACGCAATAGTTAGCGCCATAGACAGTGCACGACACGGTATGCCACACCAGACGTGAGCGGGCCTCACTACTCACTACTGCACGGGACGTCGCTGCGGACGACCATCGGCTCTACTGGATCAGTGCGGAACCACCACCGACGAAGGACAGCGGCCGGGCTCATCGCGAAGAGGGTGTAGGCCTGCTTCTGCGCTATCAACCCGGACCGGTGCGAGCCTGGATGCGTCTACCCTGTTCGAGCTGCTCACAGCGACGCTCCTAGACACGACCTTTAGCCATCACACGTCGTGGCCTCGGCCAGCGGCAGACAGAGCTCCGTCACGGACCTCAGAAAAGAGCGGTGAAAGCCAAGGTAGACGAGGCAACGAGCGCTTCGTGCGAGCCCTCATGCAGTCTTTCTTATCGGGCGAACAGCACGCCTCTTGACCCCGCTGGAAGAAACTTCAAATGGAGGTATGAGCTGTTTCTGCAGCGCGTCTGCAGGAGAATGGCTCTAGAACCAGCTGCATTGCGTCGCATCGAGTGCAGCACCCCTCAAGCGTCGCGCTCTCGGGCTCGCAGCTGGACCAGTTCGTTTACCGACTCACTCCACCAACCGACCCTGGCCGGGTACCCAAGACCTCTCTTGTCCGCCAAATCGAGCCCCGAAGCCGCGGACAGGTTTCGCTGCCAGCCAACCTGAGGTGACGAGGCTGGAGGTTCTTCTCCTGTTGCGTCATACCGTGCATCACTTGCATGCGCGCCGAACACACGGTCATGCTACGCCTACACCTGGTACAACTCGGTGTCACCCACCTCGCGTACCGCCGTGGTCGCGGAATTCGACTTGCAGAAGCGCCCTCTAGGGCTCGCGGTCGCTTATGGAGTGTGTGTGACTCCTCCCGCGTGCTACAGGTTCGTGTCGATTGGCCGCCTTGTGTCGACCGGTCTTCTTGGCCATTGACATCTGAAGCTTATATTACCCCGCTGTCTCTCGTGCTCGCTTCGACCAACGCAATCAGCCGCTGCTTCTGCCATAATCGGACTGCTCGAAGCTCTCTCCAACGGCGACGCAATCTCTCGACACTTCCCCCTTCCCCGCCTCCCGAGCCCGCGGAAGCCAAGATGTCGACCCGCGGACGCAAGCACGAGCTCCGGCCGGTCGAGCGTGTGACCGATCACCTAGAGACGCCGTCTCTGGACGATCGCGTCTACCGCGTGGTTCGGCTTCCCAACCAGCTGGAGGTGTTGCTGGTTCACGATCCACAGACGGATAAGGCCAGTGCGGCTATGGACGTCAATGTCGGAAACTTCAGTGACGAAATGGACATGCCGGGTATGGCACATGCTGTCGAGCATGTACGTGCTTCCGAATTGACCCTTCCCTTCGTTGTGTTGTGCTGATATTTGCCCTCTAGCTCTTGTTCATGGGGACGAAGAAGTACCCGGAGGAGAACGCCTACTCCCAGTACTTGTCTTTGCATTCGGGCTATTCGAATGCATACACCGCAGCGACCTCGACGAACTACTACTTCGAGGTGGCTGGCCGACCGAGCAATGATGAGGAGCCTTCAGAAAGCAATCCCTCGCCGCTGAAGGGTGCCTTGGACCGGTTTGCTCAGTTCTTTATCGAGCCGTTGTTCCTCGCGTCTACCCTCGACCGGGAGCTCCGAGCGGTGGATTCAGAGAACAAGAAGGATCTTCAGAGCGATACGTGGCGACTTGATCAGCTGGAGAAGTCGCTCTCCAACCCGCAACACCCTTACTGCCGCTTCTCCACGGGCAACCTAGAGGTCCTCAAGACCCAGCCGGAGGCGAGGGGAGTGGACGTAAGGCAGAAGTTTATTGAGTTCTACGAGAAACACTATTCCGCGAACCGCATGAAGCTGGTCGTCCTGGGGGGAGAGCCGCTAGATGTGCTGGAATCCTGGATTTCTGCCTATTTCTCCGGCATAAAAGACAAGAACCTGGAGCCGAATCGATGGTCTGATGCTGCCCCGTTCGGCCCCGAGCAGCTTCGTATGCAATGCTTTGCGAAGCCCGTGATGGACTCGAGAGAGCTGAACCTCTTCTTTCCATTTATAGATCAAGAGCACCTATATGAGTCGCAACCAAGTCGTTACATTTGTCACTTGATTACCCATAGAGGGTCCGGTAGTATCATGTCGTACATCAAGTCCAAGGGCTGGGCAGACAGTCTAGGTGCAGGTGCACGTCGGGTGTCTCCGGGTACTCCTGCGATCTTCAATTGTGAAGTGCAGTTGACTCAGGAGGTGGGTTATCGCTCTTTCTCTGCGCTTAAATATCTAAGTTTGGCTAACACCTGAGATAGGGACTCAAGCACTACAAGGAGATCGTGAGGGTCATCTTCCAGTACATTGCTCTTCTCCGGGAAACCCCACCGCAAGACTGGATTTTCCAGGAGCAAAAGGCTATGGCAGATATAAACTTTAAATTTCGGCAGAAGACGTCTCCTAGCCGGCTTACTAGCAGTATGGCCTCCGTTATGCAGCAACCTCTACCACGCGAGTGGCTCCTGGGCGGACGAAGCCGACTGAGGAAGTTCGACCCGGAATTGATCAAAAAGGCTATCGACTGCTTGAGGCCCGACAACTTCAGGATGACAATCGTTTCGCGGGATTTCCCTGGAAATTGGGACAAGAAAGAGAAATGGTATGGTACCGAGTATAGGTACGAGGAGATCCCTGACGACTTCATGGAAGAGATCAAGCAAGCTGCTTCTGCCACGCCATCAACGAGGAGCCCGAAGTTACATCTTCCACACAAGAACCAGTTCATCCCCACGAAGCTTGAAGTCGAGAAAAAAGAAGTCAAGGAGCCTGCATTGGCGCCTCGGCTGATCCGGAACGACGACCATGCGCGAACGTGGTTCAAGAAGGACAATACATTCTGGGTGCCCAAGGCGAACCTGATAGTGACGGGCAAAAGCCCTATCATCTACGCATCGGCGGGTAACTCGGTGAAAGCCCGCCTTTGCACGGACCTGGTCCGAGATGCGCTCAAGGAGTATTCGTACGACGCAGATCTGGCGGGCCTACAGTACAACGTCTCACTGGACTCGCGCGGCCTATTTATTGAGGTCGCAGGCTACAATGACAAGCTTCCAGTGCTCCTTGAGCAGGTATTGATTACGATGCGGGATCTCGAGATTAAGGATGACAGGTTTGCCATCATCAAGGAGCGTCTAAGCCGGGCTTACAAAAATTGGGCCTACCAGCAGCCATTCCACCAGGTTGGAGACTATACGGACTGGCTTATCAACGAGCACGACCATATCGTTGAAGACTATGTGGCGGAGCTTCCGTCGATTACTGCCGAAGCGACGCGGGCTTTCCAAAAGGCTCTGCTTTCCCAGCTTCATATGGATGTTCTCGTCCACGGGAATTTGTACAAGGAAGACGCGCTCAAGTTGACGGATATGATCAAGTCGACCTTGAAGCCACGAGCCCTACCACCAACACAGTGGCCCATCCAGCGGTCGCTCATCTTCCCGCCGCGTTCTAACTACGTGTATAAGAAGACCCTCGAGGACCCAGCCAATGTCAACCACTGCCTAGAATACTGGTTGTACATTGGTGATAAAGCTGACCGTGTGATTCGGGCCAAGACTCAGTTGTTAGATCAGATGCTTCACGAGCCTGCTTTTGACCAGCTGCGAACCAAGGAACAACTCGGCTATGTCGTCTTCTCCGGAGTCAGAAGCGGCTCGACTACGTACGGCTTTCGCTTTCTAATACAGAGTGAGAAGACGTGCCAGTATCTCGAGTCGAGAATCGAGGGTTTCCTCAGCGGCTATGCGGATACGTTAAAGAACATCTCTGATGCAGACTTTGAAAGCCACAAGAGAAGTCTGGTGATCAAGCGGCTTGAGAAGCTGAAGAATCTAGACCAGGAGAGTGGCCGCCACTGGAATCAGATATGTAACGAATACTTTGATTTCGAACAAGGTGAGACTTGTCCCCACATTAACAGCAGACAGAGCCTCGAGTCACTAATGATGCCCGTAGTTCAGCAGGACGCCGTCCATATCAAACAGTTGACTAAGTCTGATATGGCCGACTTCTTCGAGCAGTACATCAACCCTGCATCGCTTGCTCGGGCCAAGATCGCCGTCTACCTGGTGGCGAAGGCGACAAGCAACATCTCGACGGAGCAAATCCCGGAGCTCGTCAAGACACTGGACATCAGCGCGGACCGGGCCTCGCAGGCAGTAACCGACCTGCGCGCGCGGCTCAGTGCCGCGGGACAAGACGAGAAGGAGATTGAAGTGCTGAGGAACTACCTCTTAGACGAACTCAATGTCGCAGAGAGCAAGATCGACGCCGCAGTCGAAGCATGGAAGGCACTGTCGAAGAGGAACGAGGCGGTTGAGCTTGATCAGGACCAGGAACCGCCGTCGCTAAACGGCTCGAAGCGGATCCTGATTGAGAATGTCCGGGACTTCAAGGCTAGACTTGCTGCCACGGCCGGAGCTTGTCCGGTCAAGGACCTGCGTGAATTTGAAGAAAGGGATCAGGATATCGCACCTCGTTGAGGTCATCTGTGAGCAGTAGCAAAGCAATTAGTGAAAATGCAACATAGCCTTGCTCTTCTGAGACTGTGTTGAAGAGCTTCCTCATCGTTGCTGTGCTCTATCAAAGCGCCTGGCACTCCTTCGACAGATCATCCATTATATCCTCAACGCCATCCTACCACACATTGGAATGGCCTAGAAGGGCCTTTCGTACGGCCTGTAGAGGCTCAAACAACCAGCTGAGGAAGCTTACCCCCATGGCTGTTTCTGTGGTGACTATGAGGGTGGCCAACTAGGGTGGGGAATACATTAGCCGGCGATGAACTGGTAGTGTAGTCAGCCTGCTGACACAATCAGCACGTCTGGACGGAATAACCATCCGCCGTCCGTTCAACGCGCTCGCTGATTGGATGTTTTTGATCACGTGTACGTTTTCTGCATCACATTGCAGCATTCTCACCAAACTTCATCTCCATCATGTATGGGTGTCATGCACACATCATTAGCGATGATTTCGCAACTCAGATTTACGCACAAGTGTGATGTCTGTTGCAAAAGCTACAGAAATAAACACACATGCCGCGGCAGTGCCCATAGACGACTTCGCTCGGAGGCATCCTCAGGGACACCACAAAGCATTAACATTAGGAAGAGAACCGGTAGCCATAGGGATCAGCTTCCTTTGAACAATGCCATCGGATCTACAGACCAAAGAGATCCAGAGTTTATAAGCCAGAAGCTCGAATTCGCGAGACTCGTAGGCTCCCAATCCCTCTCTGGAGAACTTCCTCCCAATCTCGAGATCTTGTGCGTTTGGGCCATCTGTCCTATGCTGAGAACGGCTTCTAACTCTACATAAAGCATAGCGAATCATCTTATGCGTCAGGGTGTCCTGCGACCCTCTCAAGCTGATGTCGTTAGATCTTTGCTGGCGGCGAGCTGCAATGGGCTCTGGGAACTTCGGACTCGCGCAAGGATCCTCGATTTGGCCGAGAGGCAGGTCGAAAACCCCTCTCTGCAGCTCAAGGCTGAGATAATCCATCGCCGCAGCATTCTAATGCGCCTTGGAGGTGATGTCGAGGGCTCTGAGAATATCATCAAGACGTTCTTTTCCAGTCTGAATGCCGGATCGAATGACCTGTTGCCCGAAGATCTTGCGGCCTTGTATCTCTCACAGGCCACCAATCACGCATACAATTTCAAGTTTGCGGAAGCCCACGGAATACTCAAGAAATGGAGGCCCGTTGAGGACATCCCGGGGACACTAGAGCATCTGCTTTGGGATCAGATATTCTGTGTTGGCCGCATCATGCGAGGAGAGGGCTCTTTTAGAGAAGCGAAGACATGTTTCGAGGCGTGCCTCAGCGCCCCCGGGCTACTCGAGTCCAAGGTTTTGCTTGTCAAGTCGAGTCTTGCGGATGTCTATTGCGAGTTGGGTGGGAACGAGAAAGGGGCCTATCTCGCTCAGGCCAAGGCAATGGTGCAACCAGAAATCGAACGGTTAAGGTTGCTGTCTCGTCAGCACGTCAAAGGATTCCGACGGCTACTGCTCTCCGCTGTTGAAATCAACATCAGACAAGGTTGTATTCACGATGCAGATGTCGGCACGAAAGAGCTGCTGGCCGCGTATCGCAGGTTGCGACACCCGGACATAGTAGATCGACTCGGACATGTCAGAGCCCTCATTGCCTTTGCACGGATCTCGCCAACCTTGGGCGAAGCGTTGAAACGGTGGGAGGATGTCTTAACCTGGAACAGGCACTACAATCCTAGGGAGGATGAGGTCTTCACCTGCGGCGTGGTCCACCTGTACCTCTGCGCCACGTGGTACATGCTGGGAGATATTGTCAAGAGCAGGGAGACCTTCTGGGACGCGATGAGAGTATTCAGGGAGAAACAGCGACAGTTTCTGATTCCGGGAGTCGGTACATATCTCTGTCATGATGTGCTTGACCAACTACGACCTATGACAGAGTGGCTTTTAGGAACAGCGTGCCGACTGGAACTTCGCGAGCTACTAGCGACATCACCGCAGGGAACTTGAGAATGCAATAATATGTATACTTGAATAGAACAGATCGTCTACGGTACAGCCTGCATGTACTGCATCCCCGCTACGGCAGCCAAGCTACCAGACGGAGTACATCAACCCATTTGGTGACAGGTGGAGGTTGCAGGCCCAGACCTCGATCGAGACCGACGGTGTTTACCTGGGATGACAAGCAGATACTCGTGGCCGTCCGGCAGATCCCCAAGCGGCCACCGCCAGGTTTCTCGAACCACACTGAGCGCTTCAAGTGGCTCCTCGTGATCCACGAAGAAGCCAGTATTGACTCCTGACACAAGACCGCTCGAATCGCTCGGTTCGAACAGGCTGCCGCACAGGGTTGCCTGATTGATGTATGTTATCGGTGAAGTCTTCATGACAGCTTCGGCGTGTTGCTTAATAAAATCAAGAGACACCTTCTCGATAGTCGCTGCTTGAGATGAGAATCAGATCACGCACGGCGGGAGGGGTGTACGCACTAGCAAAAGATCCTGTAGCCGCTAAACACGCGGCCGGGTGAGAGCTCATGATACCATATATATCGTCCTCCTCCGCTCTCAGCGATCTCAGCAGGCCGCTTGCAAATCCACGCTCGCGGTAGTCTTTGTCTACCACCAGTTGGGTCACCCAACAAACGACCTTGTCATTACACCTCCAACGACAGACAAAGGCGTTTCCGGCAAGGTTTCCATCAACGATAACTCTCGTGTAGAAACTCGCAGCGCCGTCGGGGAGGTACTGCTTCCGCAGTCGGCGCGCAGTGAGCTTGACGGGTTGACCTTTCCTAAGATGTCAGAGACGAAAGGAAACAGACCATACCAGCTTACCTGCTCTGTCTGAGAGTGGTCCCCAAGTGCCATAATTCTGGTTAAAGAGTGTAGCAGCGCTGGCCAGCATAGCATCTGTAACCTGGTCGCCCTCGAAAGTCTCGTACTCCTGTTTCGCCATCCAGTTCCGTTTGCTCCTCTGGTTCGGAGAACTCCCAGACAAGGAGACACCGGCTGTAAGATTGAACTTGACAGCTCGACTTAGAGATGAGGTAGAAGATGGAGGGTCGGATGTCTGAGCTAATCGTGCCATATTTAACAAGCTATTGTGATCTATGGTGCTTCAAGTGTGAAGGATGAAGGAAGCGGGGTACTGCGTGGACATACACGTGTCTGCTAACTAATCCACATTGAAACGCCACCAGTCGCTAAGCGGAAACGGAAAAAGTGTCCGACAATGCGCATTGGCAAAGCTACACGCGACTCCACAAAGAATTCTGCGCTACTGCATGTAACATCGCGGTAAAAAAACTTCCTGTCTAGGTATCGCCCGGAGACCACATCACTGTACTGTAGATAGACGGCATTACATACTGTACCTCTATTCCAGCCCCTCCATACGTTAGTTGGATAAATTAGTGTGCCCAAGAGCCAGGTGCATGGCATGCATGGCCTTGGCCACCTTTTTCGTATTTGGACTCCTGTGGTCCTCATGCCATGCAACGACGACCCGAAAAGGAAAGTTTTTTGCCGCAAGTTTGTGCATTAGCGTCGCTCGGCGCCTGTCGCTCATGACGCCCTCAAATGACCTCCCGTTCATAGATGCTTTAATGCTAGTGTGCAAAGGGCATTGATTTAACCCCCATTCTTGCGTCTTGTTCGCATCTTGCTGAAATATCTAGGCCTCTATATCAGGTATAGCTAGATCCTCCTAGTGGTCAGCGTCGAACCACTAGGCCAACTACGCGCGGGACTGTATGTTCATAGCAAGTTCCACTGGGGTCGTGTAGCTCCCGAGGATTCAAACCATATACGTTGGATCAGATGGCTTTCGTGGCAATCTCTTTTTGGCAACAAAACCTTGATGGAACCCGATATTAGTACGAAAATGACCCCATCATCTAGTCCGGGATCCGCAGTCCGGATCCCCTAGCCTGGGAAGCAAGCAGTACGTATCCCAGATATAAATATCTTGAGAACCTGCGGAGAGAATTGCACTTCTGCAACTGCAGTGTTGCCTTGTCTGCCTTGTTTCGAGCAGGGGTCCCAAGAGCCTTCCGACTTGGTCGACACACTTTCACGCTTTCAGTTGCTCCCAGCTCAGCTTGCGCCCTGTCCGGCTACCAAGTCATCTCAGTGCCGGGTGATTCCTCTTGTGGGCCGTTTTACCCGCAATGTTGACCACTCGCATTGTAGCTCTCCCGGAGTCTCCAGGTGCCGAGATCCCATCCGGTTTTGATGGTATCGTAGCTAAAAAGGTGCTGTGTGTGCGAACATTGCAACAAGTAAGGCACGCGCCCTTGACGGCTTGATTAGTGGCTAATGCTTGCTAGTGCAGCGAGCAAATCCCATTCAATGTTGACTGGCTGCTCGAAGAAGTACCAGACAGCGAGGATTGGACACGCTGTCTTGTCCCAGCCGACCAAATGGAGCTGGACGATGGCCTTTGGGCGAAGATCGACCAGTTTCCTCCCATACACGTTGTCGGGAAAGTTTCGGACAACGAATTCTATGAGGTCGCGGTTTGCAAATCCCGCGTCCGAATGCTACTCGACCACGGCATCCCATTAGAGCCCGAGCCTGCGAGGGACTTCTATCACAACCTTTTGGAGCCGAAGACTCAGCGTCATTTTCTTCGCAATGCTGTTGCGGGAGTTCGGTCCGGGCACCGTCGAGGACTTGACAAGTACTATCGGCGTCACACTCCTGACCGGAGCTTGCTGGCACCCATCGAATTGGCAATCGTGATTCGCGATATAACAGTGAGTCTTCGCTTTACGGTTCTCAGGATGGATAGTTAACAGCACCTAGGAGTCCAGCCTAGAGATCCTAGAACGGTTTCTGCAGCGCTGTCTTTTTCTCGCACTACACTTGCTTGGTGACGTCGGCAGTCCGGCCGCGGTCGAACTCGTCGCGAGAGATCTGAAGTCATGGGTCGACCACTTTCAGGAGTTCGGCATCGTAAATACGACGCAGCCAGCGGAAAATGTTGATGCAGCGATGCAACAGGTAGCGCTCCTTCGCGGTCTGCTCGAATCCGCCGGAGGTGAAGTGAGTGCTTCTCAACATAGGTTCGACATGAGGCGGGCAGCTAGCGACAATCTCGCCTTGCTTGGCTCTATCTTCGGTTTAGACGCCGCAGAGCCAAACTCATTTGGCAACTTTGACGAAACGAGAATGAGGAAGGCTCTCGTACAGTGCAGTTCGTTCCATTGGGATGAGACAGACACGGCGAGACTACAACAGCAGATTAGTTTCTACGTGCCGATTGGTTTTCCGAAGGAAGTGTATGAGACTCTCCCAGCCGACTTGATCAATGCTCTCGAGTACGGAACAGTGAAAGGCGCCCGATTTCTGATGTAGGGATGCCCTCTGAAGATGTCTCTAGCTTTCGGACTGACGCGTAACAGAGCCAACACATACCAGCAGGTACCTTCGTTACAGAAACCCGAGAACGACTTGCTAGTGCTCCTCTGCTACTGCGTAAACTTGGGCGTGGTTGATCAAGCCCTCTACCGGTGGGTAACCTCGAAAGAGGGCCAGCGCATGAACTGGCGAACCATATCAGGCATATGGGAAGCCCAGACTCCGGAGCAGGCCAGCTTGAGCTTGTCAGCCTTGATATGCTTTGATATACTCCTCAAGGTTTCAAATGAGATTGCGAGTCCTACCCTTGGCTCCTATCTGCGGGATTTCGACTGGCTCTTGCACAGACATGAGCTCGAGAACCGGCGAGCAGTGTGGGAGCGAATGGCCTTTTCGGTCAGGCGTGTTGTGGGCGAAGCGCACCATCCAACGGCTCACAGCTTTCTCGATATTGTCATTGGAGCGGAACCTCCGCTTCATTCTCTTGATGGGTTGTTGGATCAGTACTGGGAACATAGACTGACCCGTGGACTGGCTCATCGAAGTGCTCTGGAGGAGACGCGACGGGGATTCAGGAGGACCGCGAAAGAGTTTGAACTTGGGTGGCTAAGGCCTGAAAGACCTGAAGAAGAGTGGGTGGTGATTGACAAAGGACGGTAGCATCCGTCAGGAGTACGTTTTACTGCTTAGTATGACTTTTGGTGACGCATCTAGACTGCCGAATCTGCGTCCAATTTGTAATGAAGTTTTGCAACATCTTCCATGTGTCACTGCGGAGCGCGAGCACAGGGGTCCCGTAGCTATGACTCGGGGGCGTGGCCAGCTCTGCTGCATCGGCAGCTCGGCCATGACCACAAAACATGCAGCGACAAATCTGCTTCTGCGTGCCGATTGGCTTTCCAAAAGAGGTGTACGAGACTCTTCCAGCCGGCTTGATCAACGTTCTTGCATACGGAACTGTGAAGAGCGCCCGGCTTTCGATGTAGGAATGCCCTGAAGACAAACCTGGCTTTCTGGCTGACATGCAACAGAGCGGAGACATACCGGAAGGTACCTTCGCTACGAAAACCCGAGAACGACTTGTTGGTGTTTCTCTTCCACTGCGTGGGGTTGCGCGCCATTGACCCGGCTCTCTACGCGTGGGCGATCTCGGAAGAGGGTCGGCGCGTGTATCGGCAAACCATGAGCGACTCCCAGGCTTTAGAGCAGGCTAGCTTGAGCTGGACGGCCTTGCGATGCTTTGACTTACTCCTTGGATATCCAATGAGGCCGCTAGCCCTATCCATGGCTCCTGTCTGCGATTTCGAGCGGGATGCAGGCTCAAGAATCGGTAAGCAGTGCGGGAGCGAATGGCCACTTCGGTCAGGTAAGCCCTATTACATTGGATCGACGTGTTTCGACCAGTTCGGGAAGTATTAGCTGGACTGTGAGTGTCTCATAGAGACGCTCGAGATAAGACGTGACGCGTTTAGCAAAGCCACAGTGAATTGCAACAGCGGGTGGTGGTTATTGACAAGGAGCAGCGGCTGTATCTAGACGTATCTGGACGGCTCACGAAAGTATCACTACGGTGGTGGCCCATTGAGCCTAATAGTCTAGCGTATAGCCGTAGGATATCCCGTCAGATATTGCTTTGTACATGGGGACTTCCCAAGACCACCACCCAGGGTCTCTGCTGTCTGTTCGCGCTGAATACACGATCCCCTCCGCAAGTTCAATGGGCCTCACCGCGGGACGGGGGCCGCTCCACGCCGGAAGCCCGCTCAGGTAGATGGCAGGGTCGAAGCTAACGAAGACGAGGGCTTTGGTGTCCTCGCCTTCAGTCGCGTACAGCAGGGATCTGTCATCCCACGTTCCGGTGACGTTACCGTCAAAGGTCGGCGGATTGAGAACCCTGTAGAGATCGTCGAGGGAGGCGTCGAGGACAGGATCGGCCCGCACCGGATCTGAGTCAGGCGGCCAGAACGAGATCGTGTTTTCGCCGTTGGCTCTGAAGAGCTTGCTGATCTCCTCCTCTGTGCTCAGAGACGCGCCCAGTTCCGCCTCGCAGATCTCGTCAGCGGGGCGCAGTCTTCGAGATCCAGCTAGGAGCCGTAGCCTCCGGGCTTCTGTCTCGGACGGCAAGCGGTCGACGACCAGGTCAAGGAAAGCTTGAGAGGCTGAATGATAGGACTGTACGAAGTTTCTGGTGAATGCATAATGCGACGGTGAAGAGGTCTCGTCACCGGGGTGAGTGTGGTATGGGCACCGCTTAGGCGTCGCGCGAGAAGCATCGGATGGTGTCTCAGCTTCTCCAGGAAGGTTGTCGCCCTGGGCATCATGTCCCACTGCTTGCTCGCTCTGGCCAGCCGCGGGGACATGTTCATCATTTGCCTCTGGGAAGTCGAGATCGGTTGTATAATACGTTCGTCGCCCCGACCTACGACCGGCCAACCACTCCGATCTCAACTCGATCACCTGTAGGCGGCCGCTTCTCTCGTCCTTTTGGAGCCTTATAAAGGTCCAGCGGTCATCAATGGGTCCTTCTACCTGATTTCTGCGCCAAATTGACTGGTCGGAGGACAACTGTGTGTTTCGCAGCTTCCGGCCGACAGGGAACCTGAAGGCGCGGTAGAATGACGGCCAGTTCAAATCGATTTCTTCCGTTTCGTCTTCAGAAATTGTCTCGGTTGAAAGACCATAAAAGTACCCGTCTATGATCTCAAAGCATACAGACGATCCAATTTCTGATCCGATCACATCGAGGAGGTGTATCCGGTCGAATAACTTAGCGTCGCGTATGCTGTAACACCACAACACCCATCGCGTGTTCTCGTCTGCGTCAATATCCGTGTGCGTTCCATAGTACAGATAGTCTTGGCAGTTTCGCACAAATATCTTGTGGGAGGTCTCGAGAGATAGCGTAGTCAAGACGCGTTTCTCACGAAGGCTCAAGATCACGAGCGAGCTCTCCACAGCACGCCCGTGCTGCACATGGAGACAAGAGACCAGGCCGTCGGCATAATGCAGCAGTTCAAACTTGTTCTCCTTTGTCTCCCGGTATCCATCGATCTCTTCGCTGAGAAGAGGCCCGATATCAATGACAATCTCTGACCGTGAAGACGCGTGGAGATCAATGACCCGCACTTTGCCATCGAGGAGGTAGCACAGCATCCCATTTACGTAGAGATACGACTCCGCAACAGCAACGAGTGCCACGAGATACGGCTTTGCGGATGAGATGGCCTGTCTCCGCTTCACCAGTTGACGTAACGCGCGCGCATAGTTCCCCGAAGCGCGCGCAGCCTGCGTCTCAGGCGCAAAAGGTGCCCCGAACTACAATCGTCAGTGCTAGTCTAGAGGGCCGACGGAGAACCCACCATGAGCGCAGCCTTGCAGATCATCCTCCTGTAGGTCAGGTACGCAAACTGCCCACAAGAGAGGCTTAAGTGGAAGACGTCCTCTGGATCCAGATCATGTGCTATGATCCAAAGGATCTCGATGGGCACTTTTTGGATCGACATGGCACTTCTGTCACAGTGAAACGACCTTAGCGACGCGTTGTCGGCAGTGTTCTGACAGAGGGGCCAGAGCCTCGCGGCGTCCTTGAGCCAGCCCCCTTGTCTTATAGGCGGGATGAGACTGCGCTCGCCGCGCAGAGCCGCAAACTAGGCGTGCCATCTCGGGGCACGCGCTGCGCCGGCATGCATGGTAGCCCCGCCCTGCCACGTCTTTGCGGCTCTGCAGGTCACCATTGGGGCGACAAAAGAGCCTGCACCGACAGTATCCTGGAACAGAAAAGCGTCTTACGAGGACGGCCGTTTCCGCGGTTTACATGGTAGACTCGGCTCGTGCTGGCACAGTACCCCACCCTCTTAGCACATGCGAACCACAGGCACACTCATTCAGCTGTGACCAACACACGCATGTTCTTGCGCCGGTCCTCGGGTGGTCTCGCGCGGTCCGAGATGGCCCTTGCTGTGAGAGATACGTACGTGCCGCCTCGCCAGCCTTGGACTGGTAACTTTGGACCGGCGTCCATGTGCAGCGGCACCTGCCCCCCCCGGCTGGGAGAGACCCATGACGGAGTGATCCGTGCACGATGGGCCCTCAGGTATATCGCTGGCGAGCTCTATCTCCGGGTTGTGGGGAGCGAAATGCCCGCCGCGGCAGGCGTCGCTCGTT